>VJNQ02000562.1:0-51032 GCA_007827005.2 Populus simonii
TTTTCTAGATCTAAGCCATGAAAAGAAGGTAAAAGTTGAATAATGCCTGACTTAAAATTAAAATGGGATGATCAGGGAGGGAAACTATGCATGAGGGTGCACTTGTTCTTGCGGGATTCATGTGGTCTCTAAGTGTCCTAACACGGTTATTCTCATTATTCTCATTATGAAGTGACTGGTTATCTTCTTCGGCCATATTTTCTAAAAATGATGAGGATAACCTACAAAGTCTACCACTTAATGTACGTGACCAAACACTCATGCACGTGTAGAAAGAGAATAAAAGGAAGAAGAAAACAAAACAAAAGGAAACAAAACAAAAGAAACAAAGTTAGATACAAGAAAAGTGAAAAGAGAAAACAAAAAAATACTATAATTTGTACAAGAATTTACCTCCCCGGCAACGGCGCCAAAAACTTGACACGACCAAAAGATTGATGTCTTCTCCCAAGTGCAGGAGTGTCGAAGTAATAAATAACCCGGCAAGACGGGGTCGAACCACAGAGAGGTTAATTGTATAAATTAATAATAAAAAACAACAACAACACACACAACACAATAATAACAACAATAATATTAACAATAATAGTAATAGTAATAATAATATTACTCAGTACGTGGCGTTGTTATACCTGAGAATGATCTAAAAGATCGGGTCACAGGTTTCCAGCCTATATACTGAGTTTATGAAAAGATCAAAGAGATTAATTATATAATATAAACAGATTTCTGATGTGAACGAACAAGGCAAGACCAACAATGTCAGGATCCTTGATCAAACACAGAGCATACTTAACGTACATAAAATATAACAAGAATGTAAATAATAATAATAATAATAATAATAATAATAATAATAATAGTAGTAGTAGTAGTAGTACTAATAATAATAAAGAAGGAGAGGAAGAAATTAATGAGAACTTTGAGATGGAAGATTAATGTAAAGATTAAACAATGATAAAAACAAATGTCAAGGTTAGAGGATCCACCAATGGTATTTCAAACAAGTATAGTATAAACTCTTATTACTCAATTTGGAAACCACACACGAAGGAGGTTCCAATCGGATGATTTGTCATTAATAGCTCATTATAAATTATTAACATGATCATATTAATTATCTTATTTACATAACACCAAACTTTTAAATATTGTCAGGAATTCATGATGTTAACTGATGTTAACAACAAATCAAGTTCCTTTCATAGCCCAGGTGTAGGTAATACCATACGGTTGGGCTATGAGAGTGCCAAGCATTTGTTGTACCAAGTGTTATACTTCATAAATCTAGATTAACCATTTAACAAGCAAGGTATTAAGAATTAGTAAGATAAAAAGATAAGACATGTTAATATTAAACATTAAGGTCCATGTTGAGTTTACACTATACTTGTTTTTACACCATTAGTGTAACCTTTTCACCTTGACATAATAAACTTAGCTAAACATAATGAAGAAGAGAACATAAATAAACAAAACAAGAACATAAATAAGATACAAGTTAACTAAGGAAATGAAAGGAAATGAAAAGCATAAACAAGAAATTAATGAAAGCAAAACTTAAGAATTACAAAAATATAAAGAGAGAAATAAAGAGCATGAACTTGATCTGAAAAACCCTTAAATACATGGCAAATGCCTCCTTTTATAGGCCAAAATTCGGAATTATTGATTTGATGACTAATTGTTGAGTGGGTGGCCAACTTTTGACTTTGTGAAAATCCTTATCTTCTTGTCTGAATAAAACGAAAATGCTAGCATCATAACTGGGTCCACTTGAAAACATGAAAGTTGTAGGAAATTGACTCAGCTTTCCAGGGAAAAAAAAAAGAGGTGATTTGGACTTCTAGAACTTCAGATATGGGCCAAACACTGAACAATATTCGGGCTGCAGGACAGATTCGGACTTCTCCGTTGTTGCTATAATTTGGACTTGCAAACGGCCTTCTTAGATCTTGATGAAAACATGAAAGTTGTAGGCCTATGTCTTACCAAATCTGTGTAAAAATGTTAGATCATTTGGACATCTATAACTCAAGATATGACCCAATTACCGAACAGTATTCCAGTTTGGACTGCACCAACATCTCTTTTCTAAGTTTGGCCCTCTCTTTGTCCTTTCAATTTCCATACTTGAACTCATCAATCAATCCTTTGATTTATGTTATAGGCCTGCATTTAAGATGAACATTTACCATATATTAAGGCATTTTATAGTATTAGATTTGTTATTATAAAACATGCTTTAGTTAAGGAGTTATTGATACTTTAAGTGCAAAATGATGATATAAAACCTTGATAAATATGCACTTTTAAGTACTAATCAGATACCATTGTTTTTAGTTGGTGATTTCAATTAAACTTTGCATCAGAGTGATAGAAACTGTAGCTACCTCAATCAGCTAGGAGCAAATGAATTTAGAGACTTTATTAGCGAGTGTAACTTCCTAGAGTATCCATTAAATGGGTATCGATACACTCACTTTGGAGGATAGTCTCTGATAGTAGACAACAAACATATAATATAAAGGTAAAAAACTTAGAACTAATTTAATCAAACATATTATCCCAGCCATGCTCAACATCCTCCCTTTTCAGGTACTCAACTTAGCTATCATAATAGACAACACTGGTTTCCAAGTAGAAAGCCTACTTGGATTGGCACCTAAAGGCAACCCAAAGTATCTGATCGGAAAAGAATCACTGCGACAAAAAATCACATTAGTCAAACTTGACGTGCAATCCTCATCCAAGTTAATTCCTATAAGATAACTTTTATAGAAATTAACTTTTAGACTTGAGATGATCTCAAACAAGCGAAGAATCCTCTTGGCATGCTACATAAAAGAGTAGTCATTTGGCAAGAATATCAAAGTGTCATCTGCATATTGCAAATGAGTTATATGGTGCCCTAGAGTAGTCTGGAGGCCTTTGAAATAACGCGAATTTGAAGCCTTGTTAAATAAAACAGTCAGACCATGTACTGCTATGTCAAATAGAAAATGGGAAAAAGAGGATCCCCTTGCCTTAGACCCTTCTCTAGACCGAATTCTCTACTAGGAGAGCCGTTGATCAAGATGGCCATTTTAGAGGTGGACAAGCATTCAAAAATCAATTTTTTCCAAAGAGAACCAAATCCCATAAAATCCATAGTAATATCAATATGCTCCCATAAAATCGATTTGAAAGCTTTGTGAAAATCCACCTTCAATAAGAAATTGTACCCCACTTACTACGAATGTAGTTGAGAATAATTGAGAGGTTCGACCTATTGGTTAGCCAACCTTTTCTATATATATGTGTAGGGCAATATATAATAGTAATGGTGGAGGTTACAACACAAGAGTATGACTATAATATTTCCTATATAGTATACTTATAATATTTCCTATATGGATACATTTATAATATGTCCCCTCAATTTGAGGGTGGAGGATCAACCTGAAACTTGAATCGAAAAGCAGTAAACGGAGCAGTTGGAAGCAACTTAGTAAGAACATCGGCAAGTTGATCGTGAGAGAAGATAAAGCGAATCTGACTCTCTTTCTTCGTAACTCGGTCTCGTACAAAATGATAATCAACCTTAACGTGTTTAGTACGAGCATGAAAGATAGGATTTGCAGATAAATAAGAAGCGCCGAGATTATCACACTAAATAGTAGGAGCAGAATCAGAATGAATCTGTAGATCTCTCAATAGATACTGAAGCCAAATAACCTCAGCAATGCCATCTGCCAAGGCTTTATACTCAGCTTCGGTGGAGGAGCGAGCAACTGTGCTTTGCTTGCTTGATTTCCATGAAATCGACCTCTGACCAAAGAAGACAAGATAATCACCGTAGACTTGTGATCATCAATACTACATGCCCAATCTGCATTTGTAAAGCCATGTAGATCAAAGGAGGAACTACGAGTGATATGTAAGCCATAGGTGGCCGTACCCTGTAGATAACGTGGAATGTGTTTAACGACACCCCAATGAGAGAATCTGTAGGAGCATGCATAAACTGACAGACTCTATTGACTACAAAGCAGATATCTGGTCTCGTAAAAGTGAGATATTGAAGAGCACCCACAATCTGATGAAACTGTGTAGGATTAGAAAACAAGGGATTTGGCATTATGGCGACTTTGGAAGTAGAGATAGGCGTATCAACCGGTTTATAGGAAGTCATACCAGCCTGAGCGAGGATGTCAAGGATATACTTATGTTGTCGTAAGATCAGACCCATAGTAATGGATTGAGCCTCAATGCCAAAAAAATAGTAAACAACGCCTGAGTCACGAAGCTTGAACTTTGAATTAAGTAACTGTATTAGGCGGTGAAGTATAGTAGAGTTGCTACCCTTAAGTAGAATGTCATCAATATAAACCAGAAGATAAAAGATATCGGCACCAACAGACAAGATAAATAAGGAGGTGTCAACCTTGGAAGCATGAAAACCAACAGAAAGTAGAAAGTCAATCAGACGAGTGTACCATACCCGTGGGGCCTGTTTTAAACCATATAGAGATTTACACAACTAGCACATATGAGAGGGAAGAGAAGAATCAACAAAACCTGGTGGTCGTTTCATGTAGACCTCTTCAGCAAGAACACCATTAAGGAAGGCATTATGAATATCAAGTTGATGGATCTTCTAATTGCTTAAGACCGTAATGGAGAAGACTAATTTGACGGTCGCTGGCTTAACAATTGGACTGAAAGTTTCAGAATAATCAATGCCTTCTTGCTGAGTAAAGCCTCTAGCAACCAAACGTGCCTTATATCGCTCAATACTGCCATCCACACGACGCTTTATCCTGTACACCCACCGACTACCAACAACATTTATCAAAGGATGAAAGGGAACCAAGGACGAGGTGTTATTGGAGCATAGGGCCTGAATTTCATCGCGCATAGCACCATGCCACGCCTCATACCTGTCAGCATCAGAGAAGGCAATGGGCTCAGAGGTAGGAGAGGACATTACCTGAGAGATAGATGCAGCAGAAGAGGCTGCAGATGCTATGAGAAGTGCAGTTTTGGCAGCCATAGACAAAGAACCATCTGATGTTGATGGGCAACAGACCGAGGGGGAGAAGACTCTGAACTGGGAAGTTGCTGAAACGGATAAGAGGAGAGATCAATAAAGAATTGCAGATCTGCAGAGGGATCTGCCAAAGAAACACAGTTCGCAACAACAAATGAAAAAGAGCCTACTGCAGAATCTGTATTGGCAGTAATAATAGACCTAGAAAGATGCAATTCTAAAGAAGGAGAATATGTGCCTGCATAATGATCATAAGGAAAACATGCAGATGTTGACGTAAGGGCAGGGCTGTGGGATGGTAGTATGGTGGTAGATAAGGGTGGGGAACGTGGTGGCTGTGTTTGTGGGGCAGGAAGTGCAGCAAAGCCGCTAAGAGGGGTGATTGGCAGGTCTGTTGGGTGAAAAATAGGGGAGGTAATCAAGGTGGGCAAATGTGTAGGCTAGGTAGAGGTGGATATGGGCGGAGCTATCTATTCAAAATTAGCAAACGAAAACACATTTTCATGAAAACAAACATGACGGGAGACGTATATACGTTGAGACACTAAATCAAGACAACGATAACCAAGATGAGAGGAACTATACCCTAAGAACACACATGGAGATTAATGGAAATCCAACTTATGAGCATGGTATGGATGCAAAAAAGGAAAACAGAGACACCTAAAAGTACATAAAAAATCATAATCAGGAGTACGATTAAACAAACATTCAAAAGGAGACTGATTTTGGAGGACAATAGTGGGCATGCGATTAATGAGAAATACTGATGATTCAAACGCATAATTACAAAATCATAACGAGGCACTACATTGTCCTGCGAGGGTAAGACCTGTTTCAATAATATGACGATGGCGACGCTCAATGCTGCCATTTTGCTTATATGTATGAGGACAAATTAATATGTGATGAATACCTATAGTTTGAAAGAAACTGTTTAACTTCCAATATTCACCACCCCAATCAGTTTGAATGGATTTAATTTTGCGAGAAAACTGATGCTCAACAATTAGTTGGAAACGTTGAAATATAAAAAACACATCTGATTTGACAACAAGAGGATGATACCATATATATTTTGTATGCGCATCGATAAATAACAAAGTAACGAAAACCATCAGAGGAAAACATAGGAGCAGAACCCCAAATATCATTGAATATTAAATCAAGTGGAGTATAAGCTTTGTGACCCATAGGTCGCAAAGACAAACGCGAAGACTTGCAAAGTGGACAAGCTTGACATTGAACAAGAAAGCGCCTAAAAGTACACATTATTTTATTTTTTGGAAACTAACAAATTGAAATACGGGAAGTACGATGACCCAATCGACGATGCCACAGATCAGCAGTGACAGAGACATAATGAGACCAATAAGCTTGAGGAATGGTGGTGGCAGAAGACTTAGAGAGAGCATAAAGACCATCATTGCTCTATACCTGAAGGAGCACTGCTTTGGTGGTGAGATCATTTACATAAAAGATAGAGGCATGAAATTCAAAATAAATATTATTATCACAACAAAATTTCTGAACAGGTAGTAATGGTTTGGTAATGTGAGGAACATGGAGAACATTAGATAATGTAAATGTATGTTTAAGGGAACATAACATGGTATGTCTAATATGGGATATGGATAGACCCTTATCGTCACCAACATGTAAGTGATCATTACTAAGATAGGGTGCAGAATCGGTCAGAATCGCAAGATCAGGCTTAACGTGGTGGTTCGCACCGGTGTCCGGGAACCAAGTAGGGGCAGAAACCAAACCAACAGCAAGATGAGCAGAGGGCTGGTGACCACTGCTGCAAAAGTGAGCACATTATGAGGTTGTGTGGCCAAAGGAGAAGCATAGCTGACACTTAACGTTCTGCTGAAAGGACCGGTGAGGAGATCATTGCCCACCAGCAGGCCGTTTAGGCTGCTACTAATGACCCTGCTTCTAGTCCATGGGAGCAGAGGAATGAGAACCACGAAAATCAGACCTGTCATGGTTGTTGTACCTGTTGCTTTTGGAGCACTAGTTGTCGCGGGAACGACCTCTATGACGGCCAAAACTAGAGTTGTGTTGTTGCTGGGCAAGATGAGCAGAGGGCAGCAGAGGTGGATTTGCAGCCAAAGATGGAAGAGAAGTTTTATGCAGAAACTCATGAGTAAGAAGATGGTTGTGAAGGTCCGCGTATGACAGTGGTTCTGCCTTGGTCATGAGACTAGTTACCAAGTCTTTAAACTCACCATGAAGACCATGAAACATATACAGGTTGAAGTCTTCAAGAGAGAGGGGCCGGCCAGCAGCAGCCAATTCATCAAATAATAACTTGGTGTGCTACATGTATGTAGTAACTGAAACATCTCCTTGCCGAAGATCTTGAAAAGACCCATGAAGTTGCATAGTGTGAGAATTCAATGGAGAAGCGAGTGTTTTCTCAAGAGTGCGCCAAACACAAGAAGAAGTCTGACAATCTACCACAAGATGCAGGACGTCCATATAGAGAGAGGAGAGTAACGCGCTTAAAATAAGCTGATCATGTTGCTTCTAATGGAGAAAAGAGGGGTTGATTGCAGAAGAAGAGCCATCAGAACAGTCAGAAACATGAGAGGGAGGACGCGATACTAAGCCATCGACAAAGTGGAAAACACCTTGACCAAGAAGATATGGCTTCATCTGCATTCACCAATAAAGATAGTTGGTGGTCGTAAGCTTCAATGAGACCACTTGACGAGTGTTGGACAACACAACGATAGAAGGAGTTGTCCTTATGATGTGAGGAGGTATGACAGAAACATGGGAGAAGGAACCATGATTTTGCTCTACAGGTTAGGGCTGCTACTGGTGGGAGAAAGAACCAGCAGCAACAACTTCTGAGGGGCTTGCTGGTTGGGCTGCACCGCCGGTTTGGTGGGGGGAGAAGGCGGCGGCAGCAGCAGCATAATCCATTTAGGAGAGGGAGAGAGGAGGACAACTACATGGGGAAGAGGGAAAGAAGAGTTCAGATGACAAAAGGCTCTGATACCAAGTTGAGAATAGTTGGGAGGCTTGATTTATTGGTTAACCAACATTTTCTATATATATGTGTAGGGCAATATACAATAGTAATGGTGGAGGTTACAACACAAGAGTATGACTATAAATTTTTCTATATAGTATAACTATAATATTTCATAAATGCCACCAACAATCTCGTTAATTATCATATATCCATCTAAAATCTGACGCACAGCAATGAAAGCTGACTAGTTGATACTAATAACATCTCACAGAACACTCTGGAGGCTAGTAGACAAAAGCTTTCGCACTATTTTGTATAATCCATGAATCAAGCTAATAGGCCAGAATTGAGAGAATGTGTTTGGCCCCTTAGTCTTTGGAATCAACGCCACAAAAGAAGAACTAATACCCTTGGGCTTTCACATATATAACAATGATCTGGAAGAAAACGATGAACAAGTATCTCTATGATGCTCAGCAACATGTCAAATCAGATGATTTGCTGCGTGGTGTTAAGGATGGTGAGGCCTAAGAGCATGTAATTGCAAATATTTTGACTTCGAATAAAAGATTGTGCATGTCCTACGTCTTGCAGTAAACATATCTTGTTCAAGATTTAACTCCGGATCCGCGATACCACAATCATCCTAATGGATTGTTTCGTAGGACAAGTAACTAAAAGATTAGAGCAGTGGTTCTTCATTGTTAATATCAACAAGGGACTTGAAGACAATCAAGAGATGTTTAGTTGCAAATTTAAGGCCCTGACAATTCGGATTACAAATTTAATTTTTTTCTATATATTTTTTTCTCTTTATACTTGATCTTTTTATCATTTAATATTTAACCTATTAATTTATTACCATTTTTTTATCTTTATTTTTGTAATATTTTTTTAGTTTTTTCACTTTTTTTGGAAAAAAATATTTTTTTTACTCTTTACACTTATAATATTTATCACTGTACACTTGGCCTATTTATACCATTACTTTTGTTCTTATTTTTATTTTTTTGTAATTTTTTTGTATTTACACTTTTTTTGTAAAATTATTATACAAAAATTAAATAAACGGTATTTTATTGTAGCAATTACAATATTGTCACCTTTATTAACGCATATAATCTTAACTATATTTTTTTAATGCATATAATCTTAATTATATTTTTTTATATGCAAGTATAGACATAACACAACGAGATGACTCTTCAAACTATTTTTTTTAAAAAAAAATATGCTGGATATCTATATTTTTTTTCAAAGTTCATCGCGAATTCAGATAACAATAAGGCTCCTGAATAAGTTTTATTACAAATAACTGGAATCTGTGAGAATCTTGCCTTTGGCTTTTCCTGCGTAGCACAAAAGTTTCAGAATACAACTTTGATTCTATTTTCAAATGAAGAATTTTATTTTGATTTTATTTGGTGATCTTGTATTTGATTTGTTTATTTCCGGCACTATAATAGAAAACTTTTGGTGTTATTATTAAACTTGTTTTAATAGTTCAAACTTGAAAACTCTTAATTTAATTTTTTATTTATTTCAAATTTTAAATTAAATCATGTGTAAATTTTCCTAACATAACTTTGTTAATTGCGTAGGTTTAAAACAAATCAAAAAACGATAAATGAATCAGGTTAAACCTCTAGTCTGCCAAACATATAACTCGGGTTATGAATTCCACTATGTCAAATTTTTTATTTTATTTTATTATATGATAAAAAAATTTAAAAATCGATTTACCATTAACCCAATACTAAAAGATAAAATTAAATAAAAATCTCATATTAAATATAAAAAACTAGAAAGAAAAAATTAATAAAAAAAAGACAAACAAAACCAAAAAGCCTATTACAAGAAAACTCGAGCACATGGGCTTGAGAGAGGATCGCAGGTTAGTATCCTATAATCTGTGGTCTGAAAGAAAATATTGTTGTCAGGGGAAATTCAACCTGCAACCTTTAGCCACCCAACACATATACTTCAATTTAGGGGTGAGAAAAAAATCAAAAACCGATTAAACAGAGAAAACTGAAAAAAAAAAAAACCAAAAAAACCGATTAAAATTTTGAAAAAACCAACCAGTTCGG
Source organism: Populus simonii (assembly GCA_007827005.2). Taxonomy (NCBI): domain Eukaryota; kingdom Viridiplantae; phylum Streptophyta; class Magnoliopsida; order Malpighiales; family Salicaceae; genus Populus; species Populus simonii. Next base: position 10,112 of record VJNQ02000562.1, read on the forward strand.
TTCGGTTTCGGTTTTATAAGCAAAAAACAGAAAGAACCGAACCGAAACGAACCGGAAAAAAACCGAGCCAAACCAAAAAAACCGAGCCAAAACCGGAAACAACCGAGCCAAAACCAAAAACCAAGCCAAACAAGTTTGAACCGGTTTTTGCCCTAAAAAACCGAACCAAACCGAACCGAAACCGGTCGGTTTGACCCGGTTTCAGTTTTTTTAAAAAAAATATTTTGGTTTGGTTATTTTTTTTAATAAAAACCGAACCGAATCGAAAATGATCACCCATACTTCAACCAACTAAGCTATGACATGAAGTTGTTATTAAACAATTAAAAAAAATATTGAACTGGTTTATTTTTCATATGAACATGTAAACCGACACTAGTCCTTTTTTTATATATAATAATAATAATAATAATTTGGAAGTATACTCAAAATATAGAACTAAAAGGAATGTCAGATGAAAGATCTGAAAATCCTTGAGGATACTTAGGAGAACCTACAATAAATATACAAAATATACTCAAACTCAAAACAACACAAATAAAAGATTCCAATGCATAAAAGAAAACCAGGTTTAGGGACTAAAATGATAATTTTCCAAAATAGGGACCAAAACGTAATTTTACCAAAACTGGACCAAACTGTAAATACATAACCATACTAAAATTTCACCCATAAACCATCCGCAATTCTATCCAGAACGACACGGGGACCAAACTATAATTTTTTTAAAAGTTCAGGGACTAAAATGTAAATCCCTAAAATTGAGGGACCAAACTGAGAATATTCCAAATCAATTATGAAACTAAGATTCCTTATCCTTGACCTCATAATAACACTGTCTAGAACCTCAAAATACATAGGGGTCAATTTATAATTTTTCTAAAGTTTAGGGACTAAACTGTAATTTTCATAAATCAATGACCAAATAAAATTTGATCATCTTCAACCTTAAGACCATTCTGTCCAGATTTTCCAGTAAGGTTGAAATGAATTTCTTAACCCATAAAAATTAATTTAAATAAATCAACTTACAAATTCTTATTTCTAACAACATACTCCAAAATCAATCACTTAACATTAACCCCTAATAATCATAAATTAATCTTAACAACATAAACTTTAAATCCTTATAAACCCTAATCTTTTTTTTTTAATCCTTCCATAAACAAATCATAATCAAAAGTAACATGAGAGAAAGAATCACTTACTTGCTACTTCCACATTTCTTAAACAAAAAAACTCAAGATCAAAAACTGAAATTCTTGGTTTGATGAGGAGAGGGTCACGACGGCCACAAGAATTAAAAGAGAGAAAAGAAATTCTCTTGCAACTTTTTCTTATATACCTAGGTTAACTTATGTTGAGTTTGAGTTGACTTGGGCTTGGGTTTGAGTCAAAAGTTTGGGTCTTACATTTTTTTTGTCCATCAAATAGCCTACATTTTATTTTGTTTCTTATTTTATTTAAGGTTTATAAATGTTTACATCACGTTTGTTGATTTAAGAGGAAAAAAAAGGAGAAAAAAAAGAAAAACATGAAAAGTGACCTTTTTGTAATGATTTAAGAGGGAAAAAAAAGGAGAAATAAAAGAAAAACATGAAAAAGTGAGCTTTTTGTAATAGTTGAAGAGTGAAATTCAAACTTATTAGAAACTATAGGGGTACTATTGGGAAATTCTTAGCTATAAGGATAGAAGTGAAGCATTGATAAATCTTTGAGGGCAAAAATGACGTACAACATGAATCGACAACTCAATACCATATTTTATGTTTCTACCTATGACTTGTGCATGAATCTCATACCTATGACTTTTGCATGCTAGACTATATTTCATATCAATGAAATTATTAATTCCTATATATATATATACACACACAGATATATTGAACTGATATTATTTTGATGTTAAAAGTATAACCACCACCCCCACCATAGCCATATATTGGTGTGGCAATCAAGTAATTAATTCTAGAGGTGTTAATTAATGTCTCACTTCCATTGACTATAAAACAAAAGAAGAAAGTAAGCCTTTTTATTTGAATTCTCATGCACACAATTTTTACATGGATACACAGTTTTTCCTACGCAAGAACAGGTACCCTTCTCTATTCCAATGGAATATCATCACCCACTTTTTTTTATAAATAATTTTTACATGGATGCCAGACTTAGAACTAGAAAGTAATTTCTAGCTAGACAGGTCCCAATCAAAGTCCATGAAAACACGGACCAAACCATTGAAATTCAGGCTATGCCATACAATTTCTATTATGACAGCTATGTCATTCCTAACCTTCACTTTATTTATAGATCAGTAAAATATTGATAAGTTCAAGAGAAGAATTGATTACCTAACTAGTTGATTTGAAGATTCTCATGCACACAATTTTTACATGGATACACAGTTTTTCCTATGCAAGAACAGGCACCCTTCTGATCTATTCCAATGGAATATCATCTAGATAAACAAGTAAAAAAAATTGACTTAATTGCAATATTATATGATTTTTTTTTCAATTTTTGTCCTAAACAATCTTTTAATTTTTCTTAAAAAAATTGTTAAAAATAACATTATTTCATTAGAAACTCTAATAAACCCAGGTCAATTTTTTGATCTACTGATTCATCTATTCAACCTACAACTCAGACCTTAGACCGGATAATTAACCAGACATGGTCTCAAAATTAATTATAGCCCACAAACATAGATATTACAATTCGTGGAGTACACTTTGAAAATTTTATCAAGAAATACTTTTTGTGCTGGTTTCTTTGATCAGTAGTAAACTGATCTATTCATTTATCAAGGGTCAAGACCATACTTTACAGATCATACGAGCCCACTCTATGGCCATTAACTGGTTGAATAGCTACTGCAGGGCAACAGGAAAATCTTTTCTTAAATTAATTTATTTTTAAGGGCTCGTACGAATATGCAATGAATGCCAAGTAATGTATTGATATTTGTAGATCGATCCTATAAAGATATATGATGTGTTCTTAATAATATTTTTTTAAAGAAAATCTTAATTGACTTATAAATTGATTTGAAGATTCTTTTTATTATTAAGTGTTTAAAAGTATAATAGTTTTTTTTTATGAATTTCAAAAGTATATTTCATTTAAAAAAGTATTAAATTAATGTTTTTTTTATAATTTTGATATACTAATATTAAAAATTAAAAAATAATTATTTTGATATATTTTTAAGTAAAAAGCATTTTTTTAAAAAAAAAAATCTTGATATGTACACAAATTATTGCACAAGTGCACTGTTTATCACCCAATTAATCCCCTTTAAAAAAACAAAATAAAAAATAAAATCACAAATTAAGGAAGCACTGTGTGATGACGATTTGTCAACAAGATCAACATCTCTTTCTTTGTGATCTTCGTTTCTTGGCCAAATTTAGCTTAAGATTGATATAAAATGACAATTCTAGCTAGACAAATGGAAGCATCATTTGGAGAGCAAGGACACGATCTTGACATCAAGATGTAAGCTTTCGGTCAAAAAGTCATCGTCGGAATGGTTAAAGAGAAGTGCTTTTAGTCTCAATCAACTTGTCTCAGTTATTTAGGTTCTTTCTTTCCTTTAGCCAATCAATCCAAGTCGGAACGCAATCAAGGATGGATGAATATAGGCTCGGAACGCAATGTGGATGAATATATAAATTGGATGATTAGATGTGTCCTTGAACCAACTTACATATCAATTAATAGTGAATTTATTTTTTCATATAACTTTAAGATTGCGCATCATTTATACTAATACATTTTTTAAAAATAAAAATCTCCTCGATCGATATTGGGTTTCAATTAAGTTAAAATTCTCATCAGATCAACATGTTGAGTCACTAAATTAGTACTCTTGCTTGTATTTGACAGGTTTAAAGCTTGCTTTGGTATTCAGATATTCAAGAAAAAACCTAGAATTAAAACAGTTTTTACAGTGACTTGTTATCACTCCAAGCCTTGTCATAAAGTAGTCCAAAACTGCAAGTGGCAAACAAATTGTTCATCCTAAACATTGCATAGACATAGGTTTAAAGGCTATGTAAATTGTCTTGAATTCCAAGATAAGCCATCATTTAGAGAGATGGAAAAAAGACTTTATTTTCTTTCACTTGCGAAAACTAGAATATTCAAGGCATCTAAACCTCATAAAGACTCCCGTCTTCTACCCTAAACAGCAAAGATGACACAGCGACTATGACATGATATATTAATTAAGAGCCACACTATTTTTTCGATCACTAGATAGCACACAGCTAACTTACAACTAGAAAATAATTTCTAGCAAGACAAGTTGCAATCAAAAGCCGTGAAAGCACAATTCCTAACCTTCGAAAGTCAGGTTAGGCCATATAATTTTTATGGCAGCTACGTCATTCCTAACCTTCACTTTATTATATGGCAGCTACGTCATTCCTAACCTTCACTTTATTTTTTTCTACTACTATTCTAAACACCCTCTACAACTCATTAGTAATGAGGTTGTATTTACCTTGTAAGAAAATAAAATAGAGATTACGACTCCTAATCGACTTAATTAATTACAATATTTTCTTTTGGATCTAGAAGAAAACGATGAACAAGTATCTCTATGATGCTTAGCAACATGTCAAGTCAGATGATTTTCTGCGTGGCGTTAAGGGTGGTGAGGCCTCAGAGCATGTAACTGCAAATATTTTGAATTCTCATGCACAAACACAAGATTGGACTTCTCTCCCGAGCTCCATCTTGGCTTCATGCACTTACTCTTCCTTATCAGCTTGTTTTATTTAAATGTATTTAGTTCTAGCCGTCATTCATAAATATAGGATTCACTTGTAACCTTCCTAGTTTTTAGACTCTTCAACCGCTCTTGATTTTGTATCTATACGGTTGTTTAATCAATAAATTCTTTACACCATAGCCATATATAAGATTCTGCTGTAACCTTTTTAGTTTTTAGCATCTTCGGTTTTGTATTTATGCGGTTGGTTAATGAATGAGAAGTATTCAGCTTTGCAATTCTTTACACCATAGCCATATATAGGTGTTGCAATCAAGTTATTAATTCTAGATTAATGCCTCACTTCCATTGACTTAGAAAACAAAAGAAGAAAGTAAGCCTTTTTATTTGAATTCTCATGAGCTGCCGGCACAAATTTTTTATACACACAATTTTTACATGGATACACAGTTTTTTGTATGCAAGAACAGGTGCCCTTCTCTATGCCAATGGAATATCATCACGGACTTTTTTTTAGTTTTTTCTATGCGCGAACAGGTGCCCTTCTCTTTGCCAATGGAATATCATCACCGACTTTTTTATAAAAATAGCAAACATGACACTGTTACTAAACAACCTGTTAAATTTACTAAACAAACATGAAAAAATTTAATCTTAAAATTAACTTTTCCAAAATAGTCATTTCCCCATCTTTCTTTTTTAGAGACCTTTGAAGAAATAAGATGAAGATAATAAGGGTAATATAGAAAAAAAAAATTAAATTTTATCTCTTTCAAATATGTAAATTCAATTTATTTATTAATTGAATTGTATTACATTAAAAAAAATATTTCTAAACAACCTGTTACTGTCTATCTACTGCTATATAACAGCATCAATAGTCTTCATGAGCTTGACCGTAGTGAGGAGTAGAGGAATTCATCAAGTTGTGTTGAACGGTAGCTCACAATGATAGTAGTTGGATGGTGGCATAATTCGGCTGAATTCTCATGCACAAACACAAGATTGGACTTCTCTCCCGAGCTCCATCTTGAGGGGACATAACATAGATAATCAGTTGCTTCACTTACTTTTTCTTATCAACTTGTTTTATTCAAATGTATTTAGCTATAGCAGTCATTCATAAATATAGAATTCAGTTGTAATCTTCCTAGTTTGTAGGATATTCAACCACTCTTGATTTTGTATTTATACTTTGTTTAATCAATGAGAAGTCAAGGGTGGAGGGATGTTAAAAGCTTCGGTTAGTTATAGCCCAGGTTAAGATTTTATCAATAATTTTTGATTATTTTATGTAAACAAAATTCATAATTCTCAATTGAATTATTAAAATATTCTGAAAATTTGCATGAAGCCTTCTAATATGATGCTTTAACTTGGGTTAAAATTTCAAAAATTTTAGAGAAATTTAGAAATTTGATGAAGAAACACAATTTGACCAGTTTTATGTTATTGGACATAATTTTCAATGTGACCATCAGATTGAACTGAAATTTTATGAAGGATCTTAAAATGTATTGAATAAAATCTGGTTAAAATTTTAGAATGTATGGAGCTTAGTAGTGCTAACAAAAAAAATTGACCGTAAAATAAAAGCAAAACGACTCATTAAGGGTAAAATAGTTATTTGCCATTAAAAAATAAAACAAATCAGCTCTTCCTTCCTTTTATATGTTGCTGACCGGGCAGAAGCATAATAGAAAAAGAAAGAAAAGTAAGGGAAAAACATAAAAAAAATTCAAGGAAAAAAAATAAAAAAAGTGAGAGAATAACCTTGTAAACTTACAAAGTTTAATTTATAAAACACTAATCTAAGGAAGAATCAAGTGAAGGAATGAGGAATTGATAGAGGGAAAAATTTTAATTACTTTGTTTTCCAGTTGACATGAGATTGTTATTTTATCCCGGTTGAGGGGTTGTTACAATATCGATTCAGATTCGATTATAGATAAATTATATTCCACAAAATATCGAAGGACGTAACTTCAATAGTGAGTTGTTTTTACTTTCATTTTAATTTCATGTACTTTTAAATTTATTTTTTAATATTTTGAATTGTATATTTGAATTAAAATTTTATTATTAACTTCAAAAATTTATATACATCAATTAATAATTGATCTTAAAATTTTTTTATATATTTATTTAATAGCTCAGAAAGGAAAAATTCCTAACTCTTGAAGTATTCAGCTTCGCAATTCTTTACACCATAGCCATATATAGGTGTCGCAATCAAGTTATTAATTTTAGAGGTGTTAATTATGCCTCACTTCCATTGACTAGAAAACAAAAGAAGAAAGTAAGCCTTTTTATTTGAATTCTCATGAGCTGCCCGCACAAATTTTTTATACACACAATTTTTACATGCATACACAGTTTTTTCTATGCAAGAACAGGTGCCCTTCTCTATGCCAATGGAATATCATCTCGGACTTTTTTTTAGTTTTTTCTATGCAAGAACAGGTGCTCATAGAGGTGCTCTTCTCTATGAATATCATCACGGACTTTTTTTTAGTTTTTTCTATGCAAGAACAGGTGCCCTTCTCTTTGCCAATGGAATATTATCATCACGGACAATTTTTTATAAATAGCAAACATGACACCACAATCATGACATGACATGACATATTGATTAAGAGCCATACTATATTTTTTCACCAATAATACAATCTTTTCTTCATGAAAAAATTCCAAGACCAAAATATATGAATACACTCAGTTAGCAGGTAAGTATGCAATGGCACAACTATTCTTGCAATGATAGTAGTTGGATGGTGGCATAATTCGGCTGACTTTTTTGTGTTAATTGGATATTTTATTTTTGCATCCTTTGAAGATTGCTTAATTGCAAACTTAAGTCCCTAAAGCTTCACTATAAATAGGCATTCATTTGCTTGTTTTAATCATCAAGTTTTAGAGAGAAGTTAGAGAGAGAAACACTAGTGAGAATTATAGAACAAGCTCTTTTATAGATTCTTAGTATACAAGAGTTAGAGTATATTTTTGGATGTTCTCCTGGGATATCCCAAGTAGAGAGATTGAGTCATTTATAATTTATACTCCTTCATAGTAAAATATCATTGCCATCTTGTTTGTGGACGGAGACCAAGTCAGAACCATGTAAATCCTTATATTATTCTTTGTGCATGTTTCTTTCCTCTTCGTTATCTAATCTGTTTCTCTTTAGTTTGCTGCCTATTTTCTTGCTGCGACTCAACAAGTTGATTTGTAGATCATATAAAGCTCGAGGTTTAATTCTCTTGCAGTCTAGTAGCATCAATGGCCGCTGCAAATTGTTCCTCTGGAGAGACTTGTGCTGCTCTGATCCAAGGAAAACAAATGGCACCTTCTCGGTTACAAGCTTGGGCTCGTCTTTTTGTTACTAAATTTCTTGGAAGTCATATCTCCACTGACCGTTTAATGTAAGTTCACTAGCGAAAATGATCACTTTTTTTCGTTTACAATTGTTTCGAAAATGAATAAATATAATTGGCAAGAAATTAGAAATACGACGATACCAATTAAACTATGGGGTTTTTTTTTGTCTATTTTAAGGATACTTTTTATCTTCGAGGGAACTAACTCGAATTTAATGTCATTTGATTTGGACTGTGCTGTCACAGCTTAGAGGAGGAAGGGGGTGCAACTTTCACCTTCGAGGGAACTAGTAAAAGATTTTCTCTAGAAGTTGTTCTCAAAGTTCACAATCCTCGGTTTTACTGGAAGGTACGTTCTGCTTGTGGTTCTCCTTTTCTCTCAGCTAAGATTATAAGCAACAATATTGTTGCAATGCACGAAATTCTCAACATTTCATCACAATGATTAGAAAACGTTGTCAGGTAACGACGCGGGCTGACATAGGCCTTGCAGATGCTTATATTGATAGAGATTTTTCTTTTGCTGACAAAGACCAAGGTCTTCTACATCTTATCATGGTGAGATATATAATGTTGTTGTAATTATATATAGTGCTTTTCATTTCGGTTTTAATATCAATAATTTTCTTTAAAAAAATTAAATTTTAGGTTCTGATTGCGAACAGAGATGCAAACAAATCTATCTCGAAGGCAAATAAGAAAAGGCATGTGATTTTGCTTCTTTTTATTCCTTCGATCCTATCGGATCATCTAACACTCATCTGTGGTTGAGTATAGGGGTTGGTGGACACCATCGTTATTTACAGCAGGTATTGCTTCCGCAAAGTTTTTCCTTCAGCATGTTCTGAGGCAAAATACTCTTACTCAAGCTCGCAGGAACATCTCTCGTCATTATGACCTGGTATGGGATCATAGCTTGTTAATTCTTTTGTTTAATAACGTCCACGCTGTAGGGAAAATAGATTGTGTGGAAATTGTAGCAATATATTAGCATGTGCTAGTGCCATGTTCAGAATTCTGATGTTAGTGAAGGATCTTTCAGTGAGGCTTACATCTTCCTTTTCATTTCGTTCTTCTAGAGTAACGAGGTTTTTTCTCTATTCCTGGGAGAAACAATGGCGTACTCGTGTGCAATATTTAAGGTCAGAAACCCAACCTTCCAATGCTTTTATTTTATTTTATTTGATGCAAAGGAGGAATCTCAACCACTATGTGCCATGGCTTAGCTTTTGATTATTTTATTTGCATGCGATGTTACATTATAGACTGAAGATGAAGACTTGAATACAGCTCAGTTGAGGAAAATCTCTGTTCTGATTGAAAAAGTGAGTGTAATATACAATCTCTTAACTGTTTCACCAGATTTTTAACAAATTTTAATTGATATACATACACTATCATGTATTTATTTTTAACCGACACAGGCAAGAATCGATAAGAAGCATGAAATTCTTGACATTGGTTGTGGCTGGGGAACTTTTGCTATTGAAGTTGTCAAACAAACAGGTTGCAAATACACGGGTCTCACTCTATCTGTGGAGCAACTGAAATATGCAGAAATGAAAGTCAAGGAAGCTGGTCTGCAGGTATCTATGGGATGATAATTGATATATATAGCGTCTACTTCTGTCTGAATTGTTGTGCAGACTGATTTTCTTAAGACAAATATCTTCATTTTGAAGCTTATAACCTATTCTTTTACCAGGATAATATCAGACTTCTCCTCTGTGATTATCGTGAATTGCCTGAAGGCTATAAATACGATAGAATCGTATCTTGGTAAGATGCATCTTTACTAGATATATACCTACCATATCTCGCCCAGACTACTGATGTCATAAATTTTGATCTGTTTTCCTAGTGAAATGATAGAGCATGTGGGTCATGAATACATGGAGGATTTTTTTAGTAGCTGCGAATCCGCATTGGCAGAAGATGGGCTTCTTGTTCTACAGGTAAGACAAATAAGGGAAGGGACCTGTCATTGTCTGATAGCATTGTGCTTCATTACCACATTTTCAACATTTAGCCTAGATAACTCTTTTACCTTTCTACTAATTGCAAAATAGTAAAAATGGTTGTTTTTTTTCCTCAGTCTACATCTATAGCAGATGAGCGTTATGATGAGTACAGGCGAAGTTCTGATTTTATCAAGGAATATATTTTTCCCGGTGCATGTGTGCCCTCATTGAGTAGGATAACATCAGCCATGGGTGTAGCATCAAGACTCTGGTATGAGTTGCTTTGTTACACAGTACTTTGAAGCTTTCTTCTAATTAATTTTTAGTTTGTCTTGACTATTCTGTAATCCTAATGTAAGTTTTGTTTGTGCAGTGTGGAGCATGTGGAAAATATAGGAAGTCATTACTATCTTACGTTAAGATGCTGGAAAAAATATTTCTTGGAAAACAAGAGGTAGATATAATCATTTGATTTTTATCTTCTTTGCAGATCATCATCATCATCATCATCTATCACCCCACAAAGGAAAACATTTCTAACTTTTCTCATTATTTTTCTTAGCAAAATTCTTGCCATGGGATTCGATGAAAAGTTCATCAGGACATGGGAGTATTATTTTGACTACAGCGCTGCTGGTTTCAAGTCGTATGCCCTCGGGAATTATCAGGTAATTGCAGGTTTGCATTTATTCCTTTCCTTTGAATACAACATTAGAATCAATAAAAAAATATATATGGAATTTAGAGATGCTCTACTCCCATGTTAATATTCGAGTTTATATGATAATGCAGATTGTATTTTCACGTCCTGGCAATGTCGGAGTATTAGGTAATCCATACAAAGGTTTTCCATCGGCATATCGACACCTTCTCTGATATAAACCACCTCAAATTGTATCGGGACAATCATCTATAAATTTTTTAAAGCAATTTTTTAAAAAGAATAAAACCTTCAATTCTTTTCAAGCTCAGCCACTATGTATTGGCAAGAAGAGAACAGAATTGCGGGCAAAAGCCTTCAAAATACAAGGCCTCCAAAGACAATGATCTGGAGAAAACGATGAACAAGTATCTCTATGATGCTTAGCAACATGTCAAGTCAGATGATTTGCTGCGAGGCGTTAAGGGTGGTGAGGTCTCAGAGCATGTAACTGCAATATTTTGACTTCGATTGTGTCTTACGCCTTGTAGTAAACATATCTTGTTCTAGATATTACAATCATCATAATGGATTGTTTCGTAGGACAAGTAACTAATTAAGGATGGCGGGATTAGAAAGATTTGCCATGTTATTTAGCAGGCTAATTAATGAAATATTCTACCACAACTAAAAATTTAGAGCAGTGGTTCGTCATTGTTAATATCAACAGGGGACTTGAAGACAATCAAGAGATGTTTAGTTCCAAATTTAAGGCCCTGACAATTCGGATTCTAAATGGAATAGGTGACAATTCGGATTACAAATTTAAGTTTTTTTTTATAATTTGTCTTTTTATACTTGATGTTTTTATCATTTTACATTTGATTTATTAAAATTTATTACTTTTTTTTTTCTTATCTTTAGTTTTTGTAATTTTTTTTTAGTTTTTCCTTTTTTTACACTTTTTTTTTGAAAAAAAATATTATTTTTTATTTTTTATATTTTTAATATTTATTACTCTATATGTGATTTATTTGTATCATTATTTTTGTTCTTATCTGTAATTTTTTTATTTATAATTTTTTTGTAAATTTTTTATACAAAAATTAAGGAAATGGAACTGAAGCTGAATACATCAATTGGAAGATTAGACGAGCTTTAAGGTTTAGGTCCAGGTATTGGCCCCAGTGATGGGGATGAGGCTATAATAGTTCTTTTAGAAAGTACAATTGAGAGACAAGCTAGAGAGCGTCCTCCATCAATGACAGCCTGATTGTGAAGGTTTTTGTTTTTGGCTGCAGGATTTTTTGGTTTTCTCACAAATAGCAGTTTGCGTAGTATCAGGGATTTTTTTAGCTTCTAATTACTCTGTCATCCAAGCCGCCTTTCCGTTGTTAATCGTGTTTGCTGTGTGTTGTCGCAAGAATAAAAAAATAAGGATCAACATTTTATGTTCTTACCCAATCCTCTCTTCTAAAAGAGTAACTAAAGATAGCCTAATAGCCTAGTATATTTAGGTTGGGTCAAGCACTAGCCTAAATATATATGAGTTTGACAAGTAACTAAACTCATTATCTCTAGGTCCAGCTACATACCGAGCCTAGACATATAAGATTCGATGAGCTACCAGACTCACAATATCCGAGTTCAGCCGAGCACTGAGCCTAGACACATATGAGTTTGACAAGCTATCATATCCATCATATTCGAGCCAATGCTCTTTTTGACTCTAAAGAATTTTAGGCTCAATAATTAAATTATGAGTTAAAAATATGTTACAATGATAAGTCTGAGATATTTTATCCTGATAAGTTAAAGATATTTTGATTATATTTTAACTCATTCTCTTCGAAAAGAGATAAGCCCTATAGGCTATAGAAAGGACCAAGATATCTCTCAAAGGCAGGCTCGCTTTTTTCTCCCCTCCTTATTGCATATGTATTTTTAAAATTCTTTTTTAAAATTTAATTGTATTTTCTTTAAAATGATACTCATTTAAGTATTAAAAAGTTCTTAAATTCATAAAAAATAACTTTTTATAAGTATCAGGTATTATTCATAAGCCACCTAGCTTGGCTCTCAAGCCCATCGGGTAAATTGGAACCTCTTCAAAAACATTCGTTCTTTTCAAGCTCAGCCACTATGTATTGGAAAGAAGAAAACAAATTTGAGAGCAAAAGACTGAAATATACAAGGCTTCCAAAGACAAGGAATGCTTTCTTTTACATCTACAGCAATGGTCTGGAAGAAAATGCTGGATAAATATCTCTATGGTACTTACCTCCATGTCAAGTCAGATGATTTGCTGCATAGCCTAAAGGGTGGTGAGGCCTCAGAGCATGTAATTGCCTATATTTTGACTTCGAATAGAGGATTTAGTCTTTATTTCTTGCAGTAAATATATTTATTCTAGTCAAGTAGAGTTAAGTGATTTTGCTTCTTTTTATTCCTATGATCCTATCGGATCATCTAATATTCATCTGTAGTTGAATATCAAAAAATTACTAGTAGCATTCTTAAAAAACCCTTTATTTTGCTCTTCATTAAAATAAAAATCCAAAATAGTATTTTTACATATTTTAGCATTGTCAAAAAAAAAATCTCAAAAATACTTTGCATGCATATTTGAACTTAATAACAAGTTTATTAAGTCCGTAAGAATTTAATCTACATTAAAAGGCCTATTAGACTAACATACTCAAATTTACAAAAAAATAAAACCATCAAATGTATGTTACTTATGGTTAAGGCAAATGAACTCACAACGAGCCAATACCTCGAATATTAAGAAAATAAAAACACAGCTCCTAAATTTTCAACAAAAATATTTTTTTTATCCAAATAATCTTTTCAATTTGTATTAAAGACACCAAAGTTGAAAATACCCATTTGGATTAATATCCACCAATTCTTGAATTGGAAATATCATCTTAATATTCACCAACCCTTGAATATTTGTATTCTATAACGTCAAAGTTGATAATACTTTCAATATTCACTAACATTAAAGTTAAGAATATTAATATTATAATTAGAATTAACTTTGAAACTCAATATTCATTGGCGTCAAAATTAGAAATATCAGACATTTTCTTCATATAATACATACCAACAACAAAATTAAAAATATTTTTAATTGAATATTAACTAACGCTAGAGTCAAGAATATTACAATAGACCTTTCGTAATTTAAAACAAAATCAACAATATAACCTATCTTAAGTAGGATATTTTAGGAGTGATAATATCTTCTTTTTTGCATAATTAATTTCATACCATAAAATATTTATTGATCAATTATGATTTATAATGACATAACACTAGATGATAATGATTAGGAGTGTTCAAAAAAACCGAGTAACCGAGAAAACCAATAGAAAATTAACCGAGAAAACCGAACCGAGATGGAAAACCGATTAAACTATTTTTTAAAATCATAAAAGCTTGTCGGTTCGGTTCGGTTCGATTTCGATTTTACCACTGAAATTGGTGAACCAAACCGGTCCACCCATAAAATAAAGTTAATAAATGACCTATAAATAATACAGTAAACCTAACCCTAATTGATAACATTACATGAAAAGCTGCCGCCCACACCAGAGATGATTTATCGCCTTCTTTTCCTTTCAATTTTCATCAACCCTGCATCTCTGCCCCCTACATCTGTGTCTTCTCTAGCCAAACAATAAGTCATTAACCCACGTCTCCGCATCCATCTAGTATACTTGCAGCCAAACAAAAAATCTTGGCTTCTCTCTTCACTTGTAGCAGAAAGAGAGGATCCTCCATTAAAGAAAAGACGGCAAGGTAAAGTTTATTCATCTTTGACACTGCTCGTCTTCTTTGACAGTAAGACATGGATTGTACTGTGTCAACTACAAGCAAATTAAAAGGAGCCACTAAAAAAAGAAGCCATTATTGAGTAGAGAGGCGGATGATGAAAAGCTAAATATTGTGACCGAGAGGGACGATAGAGGAAAGGGAAACCAAGGGGGAAAAGGAAGCATGTGGAGAGGGAAACTTCCAAAGCCTTGGATTCTCTGTTCATGAAAGCATGTTGGTCCATTACCACATCCATGATTAGGTTCCTGGGTTTTTAAACTAAAAAACTGAATTTAACTGAACCAAAGCGGTTCGGTTTGAACTGGAATTCGGTTCAGTTCGGTTTGAATTTTAAAAAATATAAGTTACTCACTTTGATTGGTTTTTATGGTTCAAACCAAACTGAACCATAAACAAGTCTAATGACGACTCTTTAAACTAAACATTTCTCCTTAAAAAAAAAAAAAAAAGGCTAGATATCTTCTTCTTTTTTCAAAGCTCATCGCATATTCGGGTAAAGGCTCCTGCAGTAAGTTTTATTGTACAAAACTGGAATATGTGAGAATCTTGCCTTTGACTTGGGAAAAAAATTCCCTTGCGTAGCACAAAAGTCTCTGAATACAACTTTGATTCTATTTTCAAATAAAGAATTTTATTTTGATTTTATTGGGTGATCTAGTATTTCATTAGTTTATTCCCTCCACTAGAATCAAAATCTTTTGGAATTAAAAAATAAAAGTATCTAGATTATAAAAAAAATTTTGATGTTAATAATAAACTCATTACAATGGTTAAAACTTGAAATTTTAAATTAAATTATATGTAAATTATTCTAACATTAACTTGTTAATTAAATAGGTTAAAAAAAAGATAAACAGTTCAGGTTAAAACTAACCAATTTATCAAATCTATGATCTGAGTTATGAATTTTACTAGATCAAATTAATTTTTTCTATTTTATTATATGATAAGAAATATAAAAATTAATTTATCATTAACCCAGTGCTAAAAAATAAAATTACAAAAAAACATATTAAATAATAGAACTAAAGATCAAAAAGAGGCCAAAATACCAAAATAGCCTATGACAACAAAACTCCGGCATGTGGCCTTGAGTGAGGGTCGCGGGATCATATGTGGTCTGAAAGAAAATATTGCTGTCAGCGGAAATCCAGCCTGCAATCTTTAGCCACTAACACATATTTTAACCAACTAAGTTATGACGTGAAGTTGTTATTAAACAATTAAAAGAAAAAAAGGAGAAATAAAAGAAAAACATGAAAAGTGAGCTTTTTGTAATAGTTGAGGAGTGAAACTGAAACTTATTAGAAACTATAGGGGTACTATTGGGAAAGTTTAAGCTATGAGGATAGAAGTGAAGCATTGATAAATCTTTGAGGGCAAAAATGATGTACAGCATGAATCGACAACTCGATACCATATCTTATGTTTCAGCCCGAATCTCGTACCTATGACTTGTGCATGCTAGACCATATTTCATATCAATGAAATTATTAATTCTTATATATATATATATATAATTCTAGAGGTGTTAATTAATGGCTCAACTAGAAAACAAAAGAAGAAAGTAAGCCTTTTTATTTGAATTCTCATGCACGAACTTTTATTTATGCACACAATTTTTACATGGATACACAGTTTTTCCTACGCAAGAACAGGTACCCTTCTCTATTCCAATTGAATATCATCACCCACTTTTTTTTATAAATAATTTTTACATGGATGCCAGGCTTAGAACTAGAAAGTAATTTCTAGCTAGACGTCAGGTCCCAATCAAAGTCCATGAAAACACGGACCAAACCATTGAAATTCCGGCTATGCATACAATTTCTATTATGACAGCTATGTCATTCCTAACCTTCACTTTATTTATAGATCAGTAAAATATTGATAAGTTCAAGAGAAGATTTGATTACCTAACTAGTTGATTTGTAGATCATGTAAAGCTCGAGGTTTAATTAATTCTCTTGCAGCATTAATGGCCGCAGCAAACTGTTCCTCTGGGGAGACTTGTGCTGCTCTGATCCATGGAAAACAAATGGCACCTTCTCGGCTAGCTAGAAGCTTGGGCTCGTCTTTTTGTTACTAAATTTCTTGGAAGTCGTATCTCCACTGACCGTTTAATGTAAGTTCAAACCAAGTGTTTCGCAAGAAATTAGAAATACAACTTAACCGCCGCCGGGGGGGTGGGGTTTGTTTAAACAAGAGTTTTTTAAAATTTTTAAAAAAATTAAAATTATTTATTTATTTATTTTTAAATTATTTTAATATACTGATATTAAAAATAAATTTTAAAATATAAAAAAATTATTTTAATGTATTTCTAAAAAAAAATTCTATCACTATTCTAAACACTCTCTACAACTTATTAGTAATGAGGTTGAATTTACCTTGTAAGAAAATAAAATAAAGACTACGACTCCTAATTGACTTAATTAAAAAAAAAATTAATCTGGAAGAAAACGATGAACAAGTATCTCTATGATGCTTAGCAACATGTCAAGTCAGATGATTTTCTGCGTGGCGTTAAGGGTGGTGAGGCCTCAGAGCATGCAATTGCAAATATATGCTTAGCAACATGTCAAGTCAGATGATTTTCTGCGTGGCATTAAGGGTGGTGAGGCCTCAGAGTCAGAACATGTAATTGCAAATATTTTGACTTTGAATAAAAGATTGTGTCTTACACCTTGTAGTAAACATATCTTGTTCAAGATATAACAATCATCCTAATGGATTGTTTCGTAGGACAAGTAACTAATTAAGGATGGGGGGATTAGAAAGATTAATTTATTAGGCTAATTAATGATATATTCTACCACAACTAAAAAATAAGAGCACCGCAACTCTCCGCCTATCTTGATATCCTGCACGACGGGTTTTGCAAATGAAATTTGGAATGATCAGAAGGTTAGGTGGTTCACGGTAGATTCAGTTAATTGTGTTGGCGGAATACTCGTGATAAGGAATGATGAATCATTTAAGTTTGATTCCATTGAGTACAGTGGGCAATGGATAGCACTCCTGGGAACACATGCTCAGATAAATTTTTCTTGTGCAGTAGGAGGTGTTTATGTCAGGTGTTCGATCAGGGATAGATGACTATTGTGGGGGGAAATCATCACTCTGCAGGCTGCCTTTGGGATACCATTGTTTTTAGTTGGTGATTTCAATGAAACTTTACATCAGAGTAATAGAAACAGTAACTACCTGAGTCAGCTAGGAGCAAATGAATTTAGAGACTTTATTAGCGAGTGTATCTTCCTGGAGTATCCATTAAATGGTCATCGATACACTCGCTTAAAGGATAGTCGATGAGCCGTATTGATAGAGCTTTTGGTACTCCAGAATGTCATCTACAATTTTCAGGACTGATGCTTTATCGATTTCCTAGAGGCTTGTCGGACCACTGTCAACTGTTGTTGGGAATGCAGCATCAAGACTGGGGATGGAAGCCATTTCGGTTTCTCAACTGCTGGCTGGAGCACCCTATATTTTTTGAGACCTCAAACTCTCCTGGACTAAAGCCTGTGCTGAGCATGCTGGCAGATTCAGCTTATTAAAAAAGCTTAGTTATTTGGCATCTTTATCCGGAAATGGAATAAGAACTCTTTTGGCAGTCAGGATGAGAGGCTTTTACAGATTCAAAGCCGACTCTAGCAGCTGGAAAAGGAAGGGGAGAGCCGTTCTCTGAGTCATCAGCAGATCTTTGAATGGCATGCACTTAGCTCTGAATAGTGGACAATGAGTAAATATGTGGAAGCCATTTGGAGGCAAAAGTCTCGACAGACTCGGTGTAAACTGGGAGATAGAAACACCAGATTCTTCCACTTAACAGCCACTATTAGAAGGGGAAGAAACAATATAACAAAGATTTTATTTGACAGGGTAACACACACTACACCACATACAATTAAGGCTGCTGCTGCTGCTTATTTTTCAAGTCTGTTCAAACAGCCAGGTTCTACACGGCCACGGATTGGTTCAGATGGGTTCAACAAACTTTCTCTTACACAGTCTGCTGAGTTGGAACAGCCAGTGACAATGGATGAAGTTAGAAGAGCTGTGTGGGATTGTGATGGCTCAAAGGCTCCTGGGCCTGATGGATTCACATTCAACTTCTACAAGGCAGCTTGGTCATTGAATGGAGATGAGTTATTTCATGTGGTGTCTGAATTTGTCAGAATAGGAAAAATGCCAAAGGGTGTTAACACTTCTTATGTTAAACTGGTGCCTAAGAATGCACACCCAACAAAATTCATGGAGTTCAGACCAATGATGTAGGACAGCTTAATGAATAAATCCTAGGCCAACTGGAATCCTGGTTCTGCAGGGAAACATAACACAGGAGCAAGCAGCGTGTTCTCCCCTGTTGCTCTTTTCCTTATTTCACATGGATTCCCCTATTGAAGATTCCCTGCAGACTAATATTATTTGCTTACAAATCAGAACTTTGAATTACATCTCTAAACTAGGACTTTTCCTGTTTTGCTATTTAATTTTATAAGTACTTTTCTTATTAGGATTAGGATTGGCAGCTTATAAATACAAGCTGCCCTTCTCGTTGAAAGACACTCTTGATTTTATTGAATAAGAATTTCATTCAGAAACATTAATCTTTTACTCGTGGATTCGAGTGTTTTATTTCCTGCTCGTGGACTCGAGCAAAATCAGAGAAAAGGGACAGTGATCCTTTTTCATTATTAGACTTCCGCTGTGTCAGTTGGTATCAGAGCAGGTTTAACTTGTTCAGATGACAAACACACGAAACGAAAACGAAGCCCTTGATGACGGCAAACATGAAGAGGGCATGATCACACAAGCTGAATTCAGGATTTTCCAATGAGAAACCCAGCAAGCATTACAAGCAATTCAAATGACTCTTGCTAGGCTGACAACAGGAAATAACCTGCAGCGTGAAGGTGAGGCAGGTCGTGAGAATTACAGAGAAAGGAGGCGTGAGCGCCATCCGATTCCACGTTGGCAATTAGCCTACGAGGATGAACTAAGTGATGATGAGGAATATGTCGAACACATGTTTCGACGCAATCTACAGGGACAGCGCAAAATGGGAGAGCGAGAACCACAAACATTATGTATGAAAATGGATTTGCCCAGTTTTAATGGTCAGCTGCAAATTGAGGGGTTTCTCGATTGGCTGGCAGTAGTGGAGAGGTTATTTGATTACATGGAAATCCTTGAAGACAAAAAGGTGAAGTTAGTTGCTGATCGACTAATGGGAGGAGCCTCTGCCTGGTGGGAGCAGCTGCAACTCACGCGGATGCGATAGAGGAAAGGAATGGTACAAACATGGGCAAAAATGAGGCAACTTCTACGAGCCAGGTACATACCTCCCGATTATGAGCAGATACTGTTTCAACAGTACCAGGATTGTAGACAAGGAAACAAAACGGTGCAAGCATATATTGAAGAATTCCACAGATTATCCTCACGTAATAACCTGTCAAAAACAGATGCACAACAAGTCAGTAGGTTTGTTGGTGGGCTACATTTGACCATACAAGATTGTGTTTCCATGCAGGTCGTTTATTCCTTAAATGAAACCATTAATCTAGCTACAAAAGCAGAGGCACTACTAGACAAGTCAGGGGCAATCGTTGTGCGAGGAATTCTTTTGATCCCACCCGTGCTATAGCAGACAAAGGGAAATCACCCATGAATCAACCCCCACCATCCAGTACCATTAAAGGGCCAAGTAGTAGCAGGGCACCAGCAAAGACTACAGGGATAGTGCCCCCGAAGGCACCAAGGAATCCTTATGCTCGACCAAATTCAGACAAGTGCTACAGATGCGGGCAACCAGGGCATCGGTCCAATCAGTGTCTATTATAGAATGTATAGCTTGTATATATCAGAATAGGAAATTAATATAGGATTATTCCAATGTTGTAATCCCTACAATTACTACTGTGTTCTGCCGCATATATATAAATAGGAAGGTTGGCTATGGCATAACCTAACACATTCCATTATTCTCAACTTGGTATCAGAGCTCTAAAATAATTAACCTACTTTTCTCACAGCCTCCCTTTTTTCAATGGAACAGCCGCCATATGCATCTTCTTCTTCTGCAGCACCAGCAATCCAGCCTTCTTCTCCTGCAGCGGCTCCTCTGCTGCCTCATCGTCTAGTTTCCCCTCTGCCATGGCTGGTGAACACCTCCTCTTGCAGCCCACGTCTGATGCAGCTGCTATCTCTGATGCCGCAAGCATTAACTCCCTCTCTCACACTCATTAAGTCATCTCCCTCAAATTAACAAACACCAATTATTTATATTGGCGTATGGAGATGCTGTCATATCTCCTAGGCCAAGGAGTTTTTGGTTTTGTTGATGGCTCCAACACATGTCCACCTTCACATGTTCTTGCCGGAGATGGTATCTCTCTTTAGGTAAATCCGCTCTTTCTTCGCTGGAAACAACAGGACCAACTCATTCTGAGTGCTCTTCTTTCCTCCCTATCTATGGAAGTTTTGCACCTTGTTGTTGGCTGTCAAAGCTCTTGTTCAGCTTGGCGCTCTCTTGAGCGCGCTCTCGCTTCCACCTCCAACTCTCGAATTATGCAACTTCACGGCTCTCTTCAGGATCTTCGACAGGGTGATGAATCAGTAACTCAATTTATGCAAAAAGCTAAGGCCTTATTTGATGAATTGGTCGCTGCTGGTCGGCCAGTTTCGCTTGAAGATTTCAATTTATATGTGTTTCGTGGTCTTCGGGGGGAGTTTAAAGACTTAGTTACAAGTCCTATTACCAAGGCCGAACCTTTATCATATGCAGATCTTCACAGTCATCTCCTCACGCATGAATTTCTTCACAAATCTTCAGCTACCATACATGCTCCTTTGCTGCCCACACCCAGCACTCCATCATCTACCCTTGTTGCGCAGCGCCAGACCTTTGGCTATTCTAGCCGCAGCAGGGGCCGCTTCAATGGTGGCTGACGTCCCAACCAGTCCAGTAGCGAAGGCAACCGGTTTGCTGGCTCCAGACCTGATCACCGCAGCTTCCAAAACTCCTCCTTCGGTGACAGGTGGCAGGGCTCATGGCAGCGCAATAGGGGGCAGAATCCACGCTGCCAACTATGTCAGAATTTCGGCCATACAGCTCCCCACTGTCCTCAATTCCAGCAGCGAGGTTATGGCCAACAGTCTACTGCCAATATGGTGCAGCGCAATCTCTCCTCAACCGGTTCTGTTGATTGGTTACCGGATACCGGTGCCAATCAACACGTCACACCTGATCTTGCCACTTTGACTGCTTTAGAACCGTATCTTGGTAATGATAATTTGCATGTTGGTGATGGTAAGGGTCTCCCTATATCTCATCTCGGTCATACAAAAATATATACACCACATCGTTCTTTCACCTTATCTAATGTTCATGTTCCTGCAATCACGAAACCTCTACTCTCTGTTTAGAAATTTTGTCTTGATAATAATGTTTATTTTGAATTTCACCCTCGTGTGTTTTATGTCAAGGATCTCAACACCCATGAAGTCCTTCTCTCAGGTCAGAGTAAAGATGGTCTCTATGCCCTGACCAAGTCTTTCGTCACGTCAGTTCCTCAAGCCTATTGGTCTCCCTGCGCTTCTACCTCTGTCGATTTATGGCATCGTCGACTAGGTCATCCTACTTCACGTATTTTTCAATTATTAATCTTGAAAAATAAGATCATTTGTCATAACAAACGTCTTAATTTTCAATGTCAAAGTTGTCCTTTAGGAAAATCATCGCGTTTGTTTTTAGGGCCTACGGGTCACAAAACTTCTGCTCCGCTTGAATTAATTTTTAGTGATGTATGGGGCCCTACTCCTCTCTTTTCTTCAGATGGCTATCATTATTTTGTTATCTTTGTTGATGCTTATACTAAATATGTATGGTATTATCCTCTCGTTACCAAGTCTGATGTTTACTCTTTTTTCATCAATTTCAGACTCTCGTTGAACGTCAATTTTCATTAAAAATAAAATCTGTTCAAACTGATTGGGACGGTGAATACCAAAAATTATCCACATTTTTTCAGACTGTTGGTATTCATCATCATCTAATTTGTCTTCACACTCATGAACAAAATGGCACAGTAGAGCGTTGTCATAGGCATATTGTGGAAACAAGTCTTACTCTTTTAGGGCAATGTAAAACACCTTTTCGATTTTGGAATTATGCTTTTGAAACCTCTGTTTATCTTATAAATCGCATGCCTACTCCTATTCTTGCCCATCGCTCACCATTTGATTGTTTATTTCAACGGTCTCCTGATTATCATTTTTTGCGTACTTTTGGGTGTCTCTATTTTCCTTTTTTGCGTCCATATTGTTGCTACCCAATTTTTGACCCATGTTTTAGATAAATTTTCAGAAAAAATCAAAAATAGAAAAAAAAAACAACGAAAACCCCCAAAAAATGCATTTTTTGATATATTTGCATCGTTTTTAGCATTTTCAACGTCATCTCAAAAGAATTTAAATTTTCAAAGGTATTTGGAACGCATTCAACTTTTAACGCGTAAATTTTATGATAACTGATTTTCATTGTTGAGTTGACATTGATATTGCTTGCTTTCAAAAATACAAAAAAAAAATCAAAATTTACAAAAAAAAGAGGAAAAGAAAAGGAAAGGAAAAGTTGAGGGACTAGTTTGAAAACCTAGCAAAATTTATCCTATAAATACTAAGCTACAGTGAAAAACTGGGGGGGAGGGGGGGTTGGAGAAATTTACACGGGGGAGAAAAATTTATTCACAGGGGGGAGAAGCCATCAGGAGCAAAAAAACCCTAAACACCCAATATTACATCTTCTCTAGGGGGCCGCCACCCTTTTTTTGGAAAGGACCAGAGGGTCGAAACCAGAGACCCCCCATTTTCCTTCAACCCTCTCTACAGATCTCCATCCAAGGGAGTCGCTCATTGGCCTCGGCCAAAAACACAAAGGAACTGCCCCCCCTTGTTGAAAAAATACCCTAAGTCACTCTCCCTCACCTAAAACGGCCACTCTCCCGGCCCCTTCTCCTCAGCCAGAAAACCAAGCCACAGCTGTCGTTCCCCCTATTTTTTCTCCAGCTCACCACCAGAAGCCCCGGCCATTTCAGACTCTCCCTTCTCCCCCTTGAGCAGCTTGCACACAGGGCCTTCTCCTCCAAAACCGAACAGCTCCCCTCCTCCAGTCGCCAGCTCACCTGGCCATATCTTTCCGACAAGACAAAACCCTTTCCCTTCTCTGGTTTGCCTCCAACCCCAAAAACCAGAGAGAGCCAAAAGTCACCCGGCCAAGCCTTTCCCTTTGCAGCCTCTCCAGCCGCCTCTCACTGGGCAAAGAAACCTCCCAGCCTCCACAGACCCACCGACCGCGTCAACGACCCCTCCTGCCGTTTTCAGTCGTCTCCCCACTTCTCCCAAAGCCGGTCCCCTCACTCTCCTTTCTTCTCCGCTTCCAACAGCAGCGCATGACGGAGAAGACGAAGAACCAAGGAGGGAGGCCGAAGGGCAGAAGAGGGAGACTTGAAAGGCGCGCCGATCGCCCAACCGTGGCAGCGGTGGACGACACCGCCAGTGTAGAAATGAAGGATGAAGAGGGAGGTTGCCGATCCAGTCATCCACAAGTCTGGTCTGTTGGCGGCGCATGCAACCAAACTGAGCTCCAGATTCGGCAGACTTGAAAAAAGAGAAGGGAGAAGCAGATCCCCAAAATAGGAAATTAATATAGGATTATTTCAATGTTGTAATCCCTACAGTTATTGTTGTGTTCTGCCGCATATATATAAATAGGAAGGTTGGCTAAGGCATAACCTAACACATTCTATTATTCTCAACTGTGTCCGAGGCGTAGCATGGTAAATCTGATTAGACCAGGGGAAGAAACAGACATGGCAACAGAAGAAGAAGAGGATGAAACAGCTTACACCTATGACGAGAATGAAATTATTAGAGGGGATGATAGAGAACTACTGTCATGTTCTCTAGTAGTACACAGACTTTTACTGGCACCAAAACAAACAGATCAGTCGCAACGGCATAACATATTTAGCACCAGATGTATTGTCAACCAAAAGGTATGTGATGTTATTATTGATAGCAGCAATAGTGAGAACATTGTGTCTAAAAACATGGTGACCAAGCTAAGATTAAAAACAGAAAAACATCCATCACCGTATAAAATTGGCTGGATCAAGCAGGGAGCAAAAGCAAAAGTTACTGAAATCTGCCGCATTCAGTTCTCCATCGGGAAAATTATCTAGACGAGATTACCTGTGACGTTGTTGAGAAGGACGCCTGCCATATGATTCTAGGCAGGCCATGGCAATTTGACGTGGATGCCACCTATAAAGGACGTGATAATGTGTATGTCTTCATGAAAGGAGGATAAAAAGTTGTTTTGGGTTCCATACGAGAGGAGTTCTCTGCAGTAAAACCAAAGATTAAAGAGAAGCCAGTGTTGTTGGTAAATGGAAGCAAATTTATGGAGAAGGCCAAGGAGTCAAGAGAGATTTTCGCAGAGATAATTGGCGGAGGAATTGGGGTCGAACCTCCCAACATCCCACAGGTACTGCAACCCTTACTAACAGAATTTCAGGAAACCATACCGTCAGAACTCCTGGATGGGTTACTTCCTATGCGCGATATTCAACACCAGATCGATTTAACTCCAGGGGCTAGTCTACCAAATCGACCACATTATCAGATGAGTCCAAAAGAGAATCAGATCCTACAAGAACAAGTGGAAGATTTGATCAAAAAGGGGTTTGTTCAGGAAAGTATGAGCCCTTGTGCAGTGCCAGCCTTATTAAGTATCGATTTCCTATTCCTCGCCTGAGAATATGTTAGACATGTTGTCAGGGTCCAAAATTTTTTCAAAAATTGACTTAAGGAGTGGGTACCACCAGATTTGAATTCGAACTGGGGATGAATGGAAACTGCTTTTAAAATAAAGGAGGGTTTATACGAATGGTTAGTAATGCCCTTTGGACTAACCAACACCCCAAGAACCTTCATGCAACTAATGAATCAGGTACTTAAACCCTTCACTAGCAAATTTGTGGTGGTGTACTTTGATGATATATTGATTTATAGCCAAAATGAGTCTGAACACTTTGAACACTTGAGAAAAGTACTAACAGTATTACAGCAGAATAAGTTGTATGTTAACTAGACGAAGTGCAAATTCATGACCAGCAGTTTATTATTTTTGGGTTTTGTTGTGAGTAATGATGGAATTAAGGTCGATGAAGAAAAGATTCGGGCCATCCGGGATTGGCCTACTCCAAAGAATGCAGTAAGGTGCATAGCTTCCATGGACTTGCAACGTTTTACCGGCGGTTTGTTAGAAATTTTAGCAGGATTGTCACACTAATCACTGAATACATGAAAAAAGGGAAAATTCCATTGGGGAACCGAAGCAAAACAAAGCTCCGCGCTAATTAAAGAAAAGTTGTCTTCTGCTCTAGTTTTAGCACTGCCAGATTTTGACAAATTATTTGAAATGGAGTGTGACGCATCTATTGTGGGCATTGGTGCTATCCTATCACAGGAAGGCAGACCCATTGCATTCTATAGTGAAAAACTCAGAGCAACTCACCAGATAATGGTCCACATATGAACTTGAACTATATGTTGTGTTTCAGGCTTTGAAGGTGTGGGAGCACTACCTAGTGCAAAGGGAGTTCATCCTCTTCAGCGATCATCATGCACTACAATTCATTAACAGCCAGAATAATGTGAATCGAATGCATGCACGCTGGGTGTCTTTCATACAACGGTTCACTTTTGCCTTGAAACATAAGGCTAGGCAACTTAATAAAGTAGTTGATGCTCTGAGCCGAAGAGTAGTACTACTTCTAACCATGTGGGCTTAAATTATCGGTTTTGACTGTCTTAAAGAGCTGTATGTCGAAGATGAAGACTTTGGAAATAGCTGGGCACAGTGTCTGCAGGGGTTCCCTCATAAAGGAATGCATATTCAAGAAGGGTATTTATTTAAGGGCAACCAACTGTGTATTCCTAGGAGTTCATTGCGAGAACAAGTGATCTACGAATTGCATGGTGGCGGTTTAGGTGGTCACTTAGGGCGTGATAAAACCGTGGCCCTGGCAGAAGAAAGATATTATTGGCCCCAACTGAAGAGAGACATCGGTAGCCATGTCAAACGCTGCCCTACATGCCAAGCAGCCAAGGGGCAATCACAGAATACGGGTCTGTACATACCGTTGCCCATTCCAGCAGCCCCTTGGGAAGATCTATCAATGGTCTTCATCCTGGGACTTCCACGAACCTAGCGTGGTGTTGATTCTGTTTTTGTAGTAGTGGATAGATACTCTAAAATGGCTCATTTTATCGCATGCAAAAAAACTTCTGAAGTCGTGCATGTCACTAACTTGTTCTTCAAAGAAATCGTTCGTCTACACGGAGTCCCTAAATCTATCACTTCTGATCGGGACACAAAATTTTTAAGTCACTTCTGGAGAACCTTATGGCAAAGATTTGACACATCTCTGAACTTCAGCAGCACAAGCCACCCTCAAAGTGATGGCCAAACGGAAGTGGTGATCAGTTTGATTCATGGTGTGTACAAAATTGTTGGGAAGCTGCTCTAATCACGGATACGACCTATCATGACTGCTATTATCAGTCCTCATCAAACAGCTTTCATTTCAGGAAGCCAAATTTTGAATGGGTTTGTGATAGCTAATGAGGTTATGCACCGTATCAAAAAAGGTGGTCAGGAAGTGTGGTTTACGCCTATCACCATTGTTGTTTGACATTGCAGTTGAAGGACTGTAAGTTCTTTTTCAAAGGGCTTCGGCAGCATAATACTTTCAGGGTATTGAGTTTGGAAATGGTCAGTCAATCAGTCACCTCCAATATACAGACCACACTTTGGTTATAGCTCTTTAGTTAATGTTAAAAGGATCCTACGGTGGTTCGAGTTGATGTCAGGACTGAAAGTTAACTTTCATAATAGCTCTCTTGTTGATATTAATCTTGATGAAGATTATACAGCTGGTACGGCCAGTGTAATCTATTGTAAATGGGACACATTGCCAATCAGATACTTAGGACTATCTTTGGGTGCAAATCCAAAGAGAATTTCAACTTGGAAGCAGTTGTTAATAAATTCCCCGCGCTAGACTGGGAAGATGGAAGGGAAGATTTCTAAGTTTAGCAGGACGTGTCTGCCTTATCAAGACTGTTCTCTCCTCCCTGCCACTATAAGTTTTGTTTGTGCAGCGTGGAGCATGTGGAAAATATAGGAAGTCATTACTATCTTACGTTATCGATACTAGAAAAAATATTTCTTGGAAAACAAGAGGTAGATATAATCATTTGATTTAATTTTATCTTCTTTGCAGATCATCATCATCATCATCTATCACCCCACAAAGGAAAACATTTCTAACTTTTCTCATTATTTTTCTTAGCAAAATTCTTGTCATAGGATTCGATGAAAAGTTCATCAGGACATCACTACAACATTATCCAGTTTTACCGACGGACTAATTCTGTCGGTGACAGTAATGAAATCCGTCGGTGAAAATAATACCGACGGACTCACCGACGGAACACATCCGTCGGTAAAACAGTCGTCGGTAAATCCCATTTTCGTCGCTAATTCTGTCACAAATAAAAAAAACCACCCACCGACGGAAACACCGACGGTTTACAGACGGATACGCGGGCGCCAAAAAAAAAGTTTCCTGCGGGAACATTACCGACGGAATAAATCCGTCGGTAATTTCAAGGGTAATTACCGACGGCATTACCGACAGAAAATCCATCGGTAATTATGGCATGGCTGGTAATTTTTTTGCAACTCTCTGTGTAATACCGACGGATATTATCCGTCGGTGATGCCGTCGGTAATGATGGCATGGATGGTAATTGTTCGGCAACTCTCTGTTAAATACCGACGGATAATATCCGTCGGTATATCCGTCGGTAGGTATTTAAAATATATATAAAAAATAATTTATTAATTGTAAAAAACCTTAATAAACAAATAGAAATGCATTAAACATTAATAATGTAAAAGTAATGTTAAATAATATTCATTACAAATTTAATGTGTTTAAAAAGCAAAATTAAACTAGAATAGTGGCGGAGGAGGAGGAGGAGGCGGAGGAGGAGGAGGAGGCTGGTTGTTCCCGGGACCATACGGCCAAAAAGAAGCTGCACAAGTATCGTCACCCATCTTTGATCTCATCTCCATGACTATTTGACGGAGCTCATCATAATTCGTCGAGAGTTGTTGATATTGTTGTTTCAACGCAATGAACTCCTCAGACTGGGTGTTCGATACTGATGGAGAGCTTCCAACAGTTGAGACACTACGAGTCGAACGCAAGTTGTCAGCCGTAGTGTTGGAGAGCCCGTAGACCCTATTTTTATCGGGTCCACCAGACGATCCCTCCTGCATCCACAAATCTGGATTGAAATCTGGATGGGTCGACGGATTGTCCCCATATCTCTCCCTCAACCGGCTATTATAGGTCTCCTGAAAATTCCATCGGTAAAAAAATCATCAAATGCAATTCAAGATGCAATTCAAGAAAATAATAACTTACAAAATAAAATGAATGAACGAACATACCACGAAGTGCTGAGCACGGTTGTCCACGAACTGCTGCACCCCCTTTTGGCGGTCTTGACTCCGCACATGCGTCTCTAGAAACAGCTCCATTGGACTCGGTTCACGTCCAAGAGACGCAGCCTGTAAGGAAAAAATAGGTTGAAAGTTAAATATATTATAAGGAATGACAAATTAATTAACGATATATTTCATTAAAATTAATCTTACCATCCGCTTTGCATGTGCGCTGAATGGGACGGATCCGCCAGTGTGCGTGGTCACCGAACTATAAATTTGCCGGTTCCGGTTGTCGACGCCAGACTGTGAGCGCCGTGAGAAGCGCTCTGAGGTCACGTGCTCAATATATGCCGTCCATATTTCCCCCGAGATGAATGGCGGTTTGAATTCCTGCCAAACCGCCACCTCATTCCATCCTTCAAGACCGTTATCCCTCGCATGTATTTTTGATTTTTTTTGGGTGTCATACCAAAAATCACGCAACCTACTTCCATAGTAACAAATTAGAATTTAAAACGTAAAATTATAAAACAAAAATAAATATTATTTTCGATGTTACCTAGTTGCCGCGTGATTCTCCTATACCCTCCTCACAACATTGTTGTCCGCCTTATCCCACTCAAATTTGTTCTGTGTATATAAATAATTCATATAAATTAAAAATAGTACAAGATATAAAATTATAAAAATCATTTATTAAAAATTAACACCGATCTGAAATCGCTTAAACCATGCATCGATATTAGGTTTCCACTCAGGATGTTTGGAAACCTGGCTCCATTGAAACAATGGAATCTCCATCGACGATTTAAACGCCAATGTTATAGTCCTGCAGCCTCAATGTTTGTGAACCTGAAATTAAATAAAAGTAGTAATTAATATTAATTAGTTGTTCATAAATTATGTTATAAGTATATAAAAAAAAAAAACTAAAACCTAAACAAACTTACATTGAGAGGTCATCCTTCCATTGTGCCTGGTACTTGCGGGTGAATTGACCCCGCTGTGAAGGCACACCGCTTCTACGCTGTGAAACCGCGCTAGAAGAGGCAGCATCACAAGTTGGCGTAGATTCCTCGCCGTGATCAGCACCTAAGGATACGTCCTCCTCGCTGCTAGAAGAACTAGCTGCAACCGTCTTCTGACGACGTGCTGTAGATTTCATTCTACACATCTACACAAATGTATACGAATAATTACATAATTAACTTCGATTATTTAAAAAAAAATTCGATAGAGTCTCCCCTGTACTGGGGGGTCCCAAGTTGTCGACAAAATCATATTACACTTCCAATTTTATTTCACATCCCGATCCAATCATCCTGGATCTCAACCCAACTCATCATCATCAACACAACATTTTATTCAATAACATCATATAGAATTACAACTATGAACATTCATTGTTAAATTGGTACTTAGAGTTACAAACATTAGATTTAAGTTATACATTCAAATTTACGGATTAATATTACATTTTTAACATAAATTCAACAATAACAATTATAGCAATACAAACAATAATATCCTAAATTAAGATAAACTAATTAAATGCAATTCTATATATATAAATTAACATTTTTAAAATAAATCAACAATAAAAATTATATTTATAAATTAACATTTTTAACATAAATTCAACAATAACAATTACAGCAATACAAACAATAATATCCTAAATTAAGATAAACTAATTAAATGCAATTCTATATATATAAATTAACATTTTTAAAAATAAATCAACAATAACAATTATATTTATAAATTAACATTTTTAACATAAATTCAACAATAACAATTATAGCAATACAAACAATAATATCCTAAATTAAGATAAACTAATTAAATGCAATTCTATATATATAAATTAACATTTTTAAAATAAATCAACAATAACAATTATATTTATAAATTAACATTTTTAACATAAATTCAACAATAACAATTATAGCAATACAAACAATAATATCAAAACTAAAAAACTAAAATTAATAAATAAAATTAAAAAAACTAAAAAACACTACACAACACACAACATAAACACAAAACAAACAATACACAAAACTAAAAAACATTATATCAATTCAAAATAAATTTGGGAATAAAAAATGCTTACCTTAATAATGTGTTGAATTTAAGATTTTATCTACAAATAATATACAAAACAAAGAACACCAAAAAAAATAATCATAATTAAAATATAAAAAAAAAACAAAGATAAAGAAAAAAAAATACATACCTTTTAAAACTACCACCAAAACAATAAAATCCTTCTAAAAGCTAAATATAAATGAGAGAAGAAGAGCAAGGGAGAAGAGGAGAAGAGGAGAAAATGAACAAAGTGGGGGGATGGGCGGTATATAAAGCAATATTTTCTGACGGAATTTCCGATGGAAATTAATTGCTGTCGGTGCAATTAATTTCCGTCAATTAATTTCCGTCGGTAATTCCGTCGGAAATTAATTGAAATTCGCACCAAAACAGTTTGGAAATCCCGCCAAACTTTTCGATCCGTCAGTAATGGTGCAGACGGACACGTGTCAGACATGCGTGATCAGTCGGTAATGCCGTCGGTATTGGACGTCGGAAATTCCATCGGTAATCGTGCAAATGGACACGTGTCAGACATGCGTGCGACAACCCGTCGGTGGTTCCGTCGGTATTGGACGTCGGAAATTCGTCGAAAATCCGTCGGTGAATGTGGCAAAATCCCGTAATTTTTTTTGCAACTCTCTGTGAAATACCGACGGTTTATATTCCGTCGGTATATCCGTCGGTGAAAAGGTAAATTTTTCTTATTTTTTTAATGTAACCCTCTCAAACAATCTTGAATTGCAATCTTACAACACACACAACACAATAACAAAGGCTGACCCTTAAAGAAGAATAAATATTTCATGTTTCAAATTATTACATTATAAAAATAAGGCTTTATAACATGTTTAGTTAGTCGGAATTTTCATCTTCGTCCTCTATTGAATTGTTATCATCAGCTTCATCGCACTCTTCAATTTCGTTATCATCTTCTTCAACAACATTCTTTTTTCCACTAGTAGAGCTCAGAACAACATTCAACTCCTCTGCGTCAACATCAACAAGACTATCGTTGAAAACACGAAAATTCAAATTTTCTTCTAAGTCAATCGACGGAGCAACTCGGTATGGTTCAACCAACTCACTAACTTGAAAGACTTCATCTATCACACTTGTGTCTTCGTTCTCATCCTGAACAACCTCAACACGACCCTTGGGTTTTGTTTTTAAAACGGATAAAAAAACCTTGCTGCATCTGCATTAGGTTCTTCTTCTACGATTGGACATTCCCTGACATTACCTTCACTCATTCTCATTGCATCCATAACCATATTCCTGTAAGGATTACTATTCTCATTTCCAACTTCATGCATGTTGCTAGCACTAGAAGTTGACCCAACCACCTGTTCTTCCATGCTCTCATCAGGAACAAATAGTTTTCCGTGAGCATACCAACACAGGTAATCTTCCATGAACCCTTTGGTTAGAAGATGCATCGTTACAACATCTTGATGCAGAAACTTTAAATTTTTACACTTCCTGCATGGACACCTAATACCGCCATCAGTAAAATTCCTCGGAATAGATGTTGCGAAATTAATAAAACCCTGGACACCGTTACAATAATCCATCCTCCACAATCCTTGGGGTGAGTCCCGATACATCCATGAACAATCATCCATGACTTCTATTGAACCTCTATAAAACATAACAAAAATATTGGTTTTCCCCGACATTATCCAACAAACTAAAACAACACTTATGTTAAATATTCATTATCAATTATCAACTATCAACGTTCATACATACAAATTTATACATATAAATTTACAGAAATCACAACTTCGAAATATAATTGATAACAATTAAACAAGACACTTAAACAAGCTATTAATTATTTATTTCATCACAACGACACATTTAATTCGGTGTAATTCAAACAAAATTTCAACAATTTACAAACAAATATAATTTGACAAAATCTAAAACAAACTATAACAACTACAAAATTATACATTCATACTACAAGTTTCTTTGACAAATAACAATTAAACAAGTACAAACGTTAACAAAATACATATACTAAAATAATAAAATTCACAATTAAATATTAAAACTAAAAAGGATAGATTTACTTACAAAAAAATGATAAAATCTACAAGAAACGGATATTGTGACCACGTACAAGATATAAGAAACTTGAGTGCTCGTGTTGAGAATAGTGGAGAGTTTGGGATGGTGTGTTTGGCTGCAGTTTGGGAGGGGAGAGGGGGATGGGAAAGAAGAAGAAGGAGAAACAAAGGAAGAGAGTGTCGGCAGATGGGTGCATATAATGGTTTTTTCCGACGGAAGTAATCCGTCAGTGATTCCGTCGGTGATGCCATCGGTGACAACGCCACGTCACTGTACGGCTATCTCAGTTTGAATCCCTCGGTAATTTCCATCGGTAAAATCGCCTGACGTCACCACGCCGTTGCATATTTCCAGACGAACTGTATACCCCGTCGGCGAAACCGTCGGTATATACTCCGACGGAAATATTCTGTCGGTATATACCGACAGATTTGGAGATGGAATTATTTCCGTCGGTATAAATTACCGACGGAAAAAGTCCGTCGGTAATTCCGTTGCTTTTCTCCGGTTTTCTGGTAGTGCATGGGAGTATTATTTTGACTACTGCGCTGCTGGTTTCAAGTCGTATACCCTTTGGAATTATGAGGTAATTGCAGGTTTGCATTTATTCCTTTCCTTTGAATACAAGATTAGAATCAATAAAAAAATATATATGGAATTTAAAGATGCTCTACTCCCATGTTAATATTCGAGCTTATATGATAATGCAGATACAAAGTTTTTCCATCGGCATATCGACACCTTCTCTGATATAAACCACCTCAAATTGTATCGGGACAATCATCTATAAATTTTTTAAAGCAATTTATAAAATGCGCGCAAAAGCCTCCAAAATACAAGGCCTCCAAAGACAATGATCTGGAAGAAAACGATGAACAAGTATCTCTATGATGTTTAGCAACATGTCAAGTCAGATGATTTGCTGCGAGGTGTTAAGGGTGGTGAGGCCTCATAGCATGTAATTGCATATATTTTGACTTCGAATAAAAGATTGTGTCTTGCGCCTTGCAGTAAACATATCTTGTTCTAGATATAACTCCGCGAAACCACAATCATCCTAATGAATTGTTTCGTAGGACAAGTAACTAATTAAGGATGGTGGGATTAGAAAGATTTGCCATGTTATGTAGCATGCTAATTAATGATATATTCTACCACAACTAAAAGATTAGAGCACTGGTTCTTCATTGTTAATATATCAACAGGGGGCTTGAGGACAATCAAGAGATGTAAGTAGCTTAGTTCAAAATTTAAGGCCCTGACAATTCGGATTCTAAATGGAATAGGTGACAATTCTTATTATTCCTATGATCCTATTACAAATTTATGTTTTTCTTGTATTCTTACAACAGTTAAGTGATTTTGCTTCTTATTATTCCTATGATCCTATCGGATCATCTAATATTCATCTGTAGTTGAATATCAAAAAATTACTAGTAGCATTCTACAAAAACCCTTTATTTTGCTCCTCATTAAAATAAAAATCCAAATTAGTATTTTTATATATTTTAGCATTGTCACAAAAAAATGTAAGGCTGGCCTAATATGTTGTACATTGTTTGTTTTGGGCCTTTTAGTCCACTCAATTCCAGGATTTTCACCCAGGTCCCCTTGACTGTTTTGTTCTTGACAGTCATGCATAGCCTCAAAATATGTACAACATGTTAGCAACTAGTATTACTAATAAGATTATAGCTCTTGAAAAAAAAAACTGGAATATGTGAGAATCTTGCCTTTTACTTGGGAAAAAAATTCCCTTGCGTAGCACAAAAGTCTCATAATACAACTTTGATTCTATTTTCAAATAAAGAATTTTATTTTGATTTTACTGGGTGATCTAGTATTTCATTAGTTTATTCCCCGCACTCGAACCAAAATCTTTTGGAATTAAAAAAAAAAGTATCTAGATTATAAAAAACATTTTGTTGTTAATATTAAACTCGTTATAATAGTTAAGACTTGAAATTTTTCAAATTAATTTTTTATTTAATTTAAATTTTAAATTAAATCATGTGCAAATTATTCTAACATGACCTTATTAACTAATAGATTTAAAAAAAAATTAAAAAAAATAAACAGGTCAGGTTAAAACTAACCAATTTGTCAAATCTACGACGTCTTGAGTTATAGATTTTATTAGATTAAATTAATTTTTTTATTTTATCATATAATAAAAAATATAAAAATCAATTTACCATTAAGGGCACGTTTGGGAACGCGGCTGTGGCTGCGTTCCCAAAAAATTTGAATTTTTTTTTTTTTGCTAAAATTTAATGTGGTTTGTATGTTTTGGATCGTTTTGATATGCTGATGTCAAAAATAATTTTTAAAAAATGAAAAAACATCATTGGCATGCATTTTGACACGAAAAGTTATTTGAAAAGCACCCACAACCACACTGCCAAACACGCTCTAACTCAGTATTAAAAAATAAAATTAAATAAAAAATTTGTTTGAAAAATTTCAAGTTTTAACCAACAAGTTTTTTATAGGCTTAGGCACATATGAATAGAATAAAAGTATCTAGACTACAAAAAAAACATTTTGGTGTTAATATTAAACTTGTTGGTTAAAACTTGAAATTTTTCAAACAAATTTTTTATTTAATTTAAATTTTAAATTAAATTATGTGTAAATTATTTTAACATGACCTTGTTAACTAAATATGTTTAAAAAAATTAAAGAAAAAAATAAATAGATCAAGTTAAAACTAATCAATTTGTCAAATCTACGACCTAAGTTATAAATTTTACTAGATCAAATTAATTTTTTTATTTTATCATATGATAAGAAATATAAAAATTAATTTACCATTAATTCAGTACTGAAAAATAAAATTAAAAAAATATATAATATTAAATAATAAAACTTAAAAAAAAAAAAGAAGCCAAAATACCAAAAAAAAGCCTATTAGGCATGTGGCCTAGAGCGAGGGTCGCGGATTAGTATCCTATCATATGTGGTCTGAAAGAAAATATTGTTGTCAGCGGAAATCCAGCCTGCAATCTTTAGCCACTATCACATATATTATTTTTAATTAATGTGTCACTTCCATTGACTAGAAAACAAAAGAAGAGAGTAAGCCTTTTTATTTGAATTCTCATGCACACAATTTTTACATGGATACACAGTTTTTCCCATGCAAGAACAGGCACCCTTCTCTATTCCAATGGAATATCATCACCGACTTTTTTTAAAAAAAATAGCAAAGATGACATGATATATTAATTAAGAGCCACACTATTTTTTCGATCACTAGATAGCACAAGTAATAGCACAGCTAACTTACAACTAGAAAATAATTTCTAGCAAGACAAGTTGCAATCAAAAGCCGTGAAAGCACAATTCATAACCTTCGAAAGTCAGGCTAGGCCATATAATTTTTATGGCAGCTACGTCATTCCTAACCTTCACTTGCTACGTCTTTCCTAACCTTCACTTTATTATATGGCAGCTACGTCTTTCCTAACCTTCACTTTATTTTTTTCTACTACTATTCTAAACACCCTCTACAACTCATTAGTAATGAGGTTGTATTTACCTTGTAAGAAAATAAAATAAAGATTACGACTCCTAATCGACTTAATTACAATATTTTTTTTGGATCTAGAAGAAAACGATGAACAAGTATCTCTCTGTAATGCTTAGCAACATGTCAAGTCAGATGATTTTCTGCGTGGCGTTAAGGGTGGTGAGGCCTCAGAGCATGTAACTGCAAATATTTTGAATTCTCATGCACAAACACAAGATTGGACTTCTCTCCCGAGCTCCATCTTGAGGGGGCATAACAGAGATAATCAGTTGCTTCATTTACTCTTCCTTATCAGCTTGTTTTATTCAAATGTATTTAGCTGTTGTCGCACATGTGCGGCGTCGCGGCGAAAACATCCACCCTCAAAATCTTATCTAATGTGGCAAATGTGGGAGACAAGGGATTCTTGTCTTTTATTAGTGGAAAAATGGAACAGGAGTCGCCACCTAGTATTTTGGTCACTAGGAACCCTAACTGGTCTTAGAGATCGGGTACGGAGACTGGTTGCGTAAAGGGAAGGTATTAGCACCCCAAATATGCCCTACCTAAGGTAAGCTGCATTGTTTTATTATCTGATAAAATCTAAGGTCTTGTCAGGTTTTCTAGTTGTTGGTCCATGTATGGTTTAAGAAAAGTCCTCCTCGGTAAGGAGATCCTTATCTTATCGGATAATTCTGACGACAAACCAAAGAATTTAATATCCAGAATACGTCTTACGTATAAGGTCGTAACCCCAGATATTAAAAAAAAAAAAATTTGAAAATTTTAAAATATTGGCCTAGTTCCTCGTGACTTTAATAAACTGGTTATTAAAGCCAAAATGCATGCTAATACAAATTTTTGAATCTTTGTTGTATGAAAATATGATATGATTTTATTTTTTTATTTTTTTTTGAAAGAATAGGCCGTATGCATGAAAACAAAAAATATTTTTTTTTTATGTTTTTGCCGAAAACAGGGTATTTTAATACCAAATTTGTATCTTTACAGTATAAAAATACAAACCGATGTTGATTAAAATACAATAGAAAAATTTACAGAAAATCACTGATTTTTGGAAATATTTATTTTATTTTATTATAATTAATTTTTTTATTTTTTATTTTTTATTAGCTGGGCCCAGCCCGGCCCATGTGGCTGGGCTGGACCCAACTGGTTTCTAACCGCAAGTGCACAGTGCTGAAAAATTGGAGAAGCTTACCTGGAAGCAACGAAGGCAACAACATGCGACCTCTATCTTCTTCTTTTCGTTTGTAAATTCTGGCTCAACTGGTTTCCCTGTTTTCCTTCCTATTCTTTTTCTCCTCTCTCGTTCTCCCCACTGTCTCGTTCTTCTTTTTTTTTTGCTGTGTTTCTGCCTTGTTCTTTTTTCTTTCCCTCTCTTTGTCGTCTTTATCTCCCTCCTTCAACGTTCTCCCCTCTCTGCACTGACTTTGTGGTGGTGCTGCTGCGCTCGTTGGTTCACAGTGGCGGCTTCGCGGTTGCTAACGAAGATGACAGTGTGGAAGGCTGATCCACCAACACCTCTCCTCTCCTTTCTTCCTCTTCTGTCCGTTCTCCCCCCTGTCTTTCCCCTCTCTCGCTGTCTTTTCCTCTGTCGTTCCCCTCCTCTCCTCTCTTTTTTCTCTGTCGTTCTTTGCTGTCTCGTTCCCTCTGTCCCCCCTCTGGTTTTTTCTTCTCTCCCTCTCTGGTTCTCTCAAACGTCCCCTGGAGCTGCTGCCTGAAGATGAAGACGAAGTTGAGGGTGATCAGTGCTGTGATCGAGCGACGTTTTTTTTTTTTTCTTTCTTTCCTTCTGCTACTGTTTTCATTCCTGCACTCTTCTTCTTCTTTGTTTCTGATTTTCTGAAATGACGAAGGATGATGGCAACGCTGGTTCTGATCTCAATGATTTCCTCTGATTACATTATTTCCTTCTGCTTTTCTGATCTTCACTCTTCCCAGCTCCTGTCTGTTTTTCCTTCTCTCCACCTTCTTGTTTTCTTTCCCCTGGCTTTTATAGCCAGAGGATGCAGACGTTTTCCGGCAACAGAGTAATGGCCGGCCTACATCATGGTAGCCGTGAAACATGCCCCCTTGATTGAAGCAAATCGCGCCTTCGACGCTGCAAATTTTTCTCGGCCAGCTCACGTAATGTCTTCTAAAGAAGACAGTAAACAGTGTTAAATAAAACGACACCGTTTTGCAATTTTAAATGATATTTTAGATTTGGTCCTTGGATGTTAATGAAATTTTGTAATCAAGCCCCTCGGAAAAATTGTAATTAGACCCCTTGATTTTAGCGTCTTTTCTGATTTAGTCCTTGTTCTTGGATTGTTTCAATTAAGTCCTAATTAACCATCAAACTTCAATAATTATGCAATTAAACCCCTGATTTGACCAAATCAACTCTTCAAAATTATAATTGGACCCCAGAACTTTAATTTCTTCCAATAAAAGCCTAAATTGACTTAAGAAATCAATTATCTTGCAATCAAACCCTCCATAAATTCAAAAACATTGGATAAAATTTAATTGAATCCATAAACATCTGATTTTGGACTTTTCTTCCTCAAATTGAATTTTCCTTATCAACATGGTTTTTACTGTCAAATCTCAATTCTTGTATTTCTGAACCTCCTCAACCAATTCCTAGCCATTTTATGGTAGTTCTAGCATCCTTTTCTCACTCCTTTTTTTTTTTATTCCTTCCGAATATATTTTTTTTATGTGTATTTTTTGTTTTTTTTTTTTCATTTTTTGTGGGAAACCCAAAAATAGGTAACAACAGCTGTCATTCATAAATATAGGATTCTGCTGTAACCTTTTAGTTTTTAGAATCTTCAACCACTCTTGGTTTTGTATCTATACGGTTGTTTAATCAATAAATTCTTTACAGCCATATATAAGATTCTGTTGTAACCTTTTTAGTTTTTAGCATCTTCAACCACTCTTGGTTTTGTATTTATGCGGTTGGTTAATGAATGTGAAGTGTTCAGCTTTGCTTCAACTTGGGTTAAAATTTCAAAATATTTAAAGAAATTCTGAAATTTAATAAAAAAACATAATTTGACCAGTTTTATGTTATTAGACATAATTTTCAATGCGACCGTCAGATTAAACTGAAATTTTACGAAGGATCTTAAAATGTATTGAATAAAATATGGTTAAAATTTTAGAATAAACGGAGCTTAGTAGTGCTAACAAAAAAAAAGACAGTCAAATAAAAGCAAAACAACTCATTAAGGGTAAAATGGTTATTTGCCATTAAAAAATAAAACAAATCAGCTCTTCCTTCCTTTTATATGTTGCTGATCGGGCAGAAGCATAATAGAAAAGGAAAGAAAAGAAAAGGCAATAGAGAAAGAGAGAAAAGTAAGGGAAAAACATTAAAAAAAATCTAAGAAAAAAAATAAAAAAAGCGAGAGAATAACCGTGTAAACTTACAAAGTCTAACTTATAAAACACTAATCTAAGGAAGAATCAAGTGAAGGAAGGAGAATTGAGAGAGGGAAAAATTTAATACTTCGTTTTCCTGTTGATATGAGATTGTTATTTTATCCCAGTTGAGGGATTGTTACAATATCGATTCAGATTCGATTATAAATAAATTGTATTCCACAAAACATCAAGGATGTAACTTCAATAGGAGTTATTTTTTCTTTCACTTTAATTTTATATACTTTCAAATTTATTTTTAATATTTTAGGTAATATATTTGAATTAAACTTTAATGTTAACTTCAAAAATTTATATATATAAATTAATAATTAATTTTTTAAAAAATTATATATTTATTTAATACACTAGAGCAGGAAAAATTCCTGCTCCGCTGATAAGTATTCAGCTTTGCAATTCTTTACACCATAGCCATATATAGGTGTCGCAATCAAGTTATTAATTCTAGAGGTGTTAATTAATGCCTCACTTCATTGACTTCGAAACAAAAGAAGAAGAAAGTAAGCCTTTTTATGAATTCTCATGCACAAACTTTTATGCACACAATTTTTACATGGATACACAAGTTTTTTCTATGCAAGAAAAGGTGCCCTTCTCTATGCAATGGAATATCATCATCGGACTTTGTTTTT
>VJNQ02000563.1:7500-10000 GCA_007827005.2 Populus simonii
AGTGGCTAACCTGCTTGAGAAGCTTGCCAGATTGAAAAAAATCCTGGATGGCAGCACAGAACTCCCCTCCCACAATTGACCAGGCTTGCTTGAAGAAGAAAGAGGAGTAGCCATCTGGACCTGGGGCCTTCTCATTGTCAATGCTAAAGACTGCTTGACGAATATCATCACAAGAGACTGGTGAGAGGAGAAAATCGTGCGAGCTAGATGGAAGACATGGGCCACTTCTTATAACTGCACTGTCAAGAGGAGCCGTGAACTGAGAAGTGCCAAGCAGGTGGGAGTAGTATGTCACAAATTCATCACCTACTTCTTTGAGAGAACTGCTAATCCTACCATCACTGCATGTAATAGCCGCAATGAAGTTCCTCCGATGGTTGTGACCCATGAGGGCATGGAAAAACTTAGAACCTCTATCGCTGTCTTTGAGGTACCTGCATTTGATTTTTTGACTGAAAAATTGTTTTTCCGCAAACTTCAGAGAAGATAGTTGAGAACGTAGAAGTTTGTCCTGCTCAAACAAAAGCGGGTTATCCCTGTCTTGCTCGAATGTAGTTTGGAGATGCTCCAGTTGAGATTCAAGCCGAGATACCCGCTCTGAAATATGACTAAAATGAAGCCGGTTTAGCTGCTTCAAGGGACCCTTTAGGAGTTTGAGTTTACGACAGAGAATATACATAGGAGTACCATACACAGGAGCAGACCAACAGGAGGAGACCACGTCCAGAAATTGATCATGAGAAGCCCACATATTAAAAAATTTGAAATTACGCTTACCCTGCTCATGTGGAGCCAGCCTGACTGCCGCAGGGGAATGGTCAGTGAATGCACCTGGAGATTCAAAGCGCACATGAGTAAGACACTGCAAAGAAGGCCATGATGGATTAATTAGGACCCTATCAAGCTTACTCCAAACAGTGCCATTTGTCCAACTGAAGTGGCAGCCAGAGTAGTTAACATCACGAAGGCCCAGGTCAAAGCAATAGTCTCGAAAATCAGAGGTCTCATGGGAGGAGACAGCCTCACCA
This sequence comes from Populus simonii, assembly GCA_007827005.2. NCBI lineage: Eukaryota > Viridiplantae > Streptophyta > Magnoliopsida > Malpighiales > Salicaceae > Populus > Populus simonii. The sequence goes on from VJNQ02000563.1 coordinate 8,529, forward strand.
TTGTGTTTATCAGCAGGGGAGAGCAGGGGAGAGCAAGGAGTTGAAGTCACCAAGAACCAGCCAGGGATGACTAGAGTTCCAGTGCCTTAAATTAGCCCATAGGGAGCGTCTTGCAGAGATGGTATTAAAGCCATAAACAAATGTAGCCATAAACTTTATCTGAGAAATTAGACAAGTGACTGAGATATGTAGAGCTTGCGAAGAGGATGCAAGCAAATCAACCTGTACAGTTGCAGGATTCCAAAAGACCACAATTCTAGCAGTGCGAGCTATGGCGGCATTGGAGAGATACTGCCAGTGCCGAAGCCGAAGCTTATGCAAAGAGCTAACTCTGGAAGAAAGCAGTTTCGTTTCAAGCAACCCACAAATATCCATTTTATGCTTCTTCATGAGGCTCACAACCTCATGCTGTTTCAGGGGATTGTTAAGTCCCCTGATATTCCAGCTATAAATGATCATAGTTGTGCAGGGGAAGGGGGAGCCCTTCCACTACGACCACGCTGCTTTTGGTTACGGGTCCTAACCCCACACTGGGTAGCCATAGCCAGAAGAGGAACTGGCACAGGATTACCATCCGCAACAGTATCACCAGTAATAGTTGCCAAAATAGGGGATGAGTTTGGAGCCACACCCTCACATGGGTTCACTTCTAGTGGTGCAATGCAGGTAGGGGAAGAACCCCGAACTTCACCAACATAGGGGGTTGCCACCAATGGATCTAGACTAGGGGATTGCTGAGCAGGATCAGTGCAAACCTGGGGACAGGGAGTAGCAGGGGAGGTAACAACTAGCTCAGGCGCAGAGACAACCACAGCCTTCCCCTTGCGCTGCTTGCTAGACTTTCGAGACTCAACAGTAACCCAACCCTTGGAATGTGCAAGATTAGCTTCAGGCCCTGCAGTCTCCTCAGAAGCCACTGGAATGTTATTGTCCTGGGGTTGATCATGCACCATTAAAGAAGAAACCGGGGGAGGAGGCTGGGGACCCAATCTACCAAAAACAGTCCCTTTGCCACCTTGGGCAGTCTGAGCAAGAGGTTGAGGGCAAGGAACAGGGTTGATAGTTGCAGCAGCCTTGGAGCAGAGGAGACGAGTATGGCCAAGAACATGGCAAAAATTGCAATACTTAGGCAAAGTCTCATATACAACTTTTTGGTGCAGAGGAGGACCTTCAGGCAAGGAGACCTCCACTGAATGACGAAGCTCCTCAAGGAGGTCGATTTCCACTAACACCCGTGCATAGGACATACGGGAAAGATTGGAGGTAAGTTGGTCACACTGAATAGGCTTCCCTATAACACTGGCTATCTTCGATAAGCAAACTGGAGACCAGCAGCACAGAGGGAGGTTAGGGAACTTTACCCAAACTGGCACCCGTGACATCTCAGCACTGGAGAAGTCGAAGAATTTCGTCATTGGCCGAAGGACAAGGGGCCGACCATACACCAAATAAGGTCCTCCGCGAAGGATTGT
>VJNQ02000563.1:17500-38390 GCA_007827005.2 Populus simonii
AACATGGTTATACAAACTACAGATTTAATTCATCTATTCAAGTTTAAACATCAATCATACAAATTGAGTTATATAAAAGATGTAATATTACCAAATACAAGGGTATACTCCCTAGAACCTAAATTACAAAAAGTGAACCCAAGCTAGAATCTACTCCTATCGTGCATGTGATGGCCCTGAAAACAAAATACATATTATTGAAATATGGATATCACAATAATATAGCAATACAAATATCCAGCAATTTAAAAAGACAAACATGCATTCATATTTTATTCACTTCTCCCTTTTGGTTTTCATTGGAAACTCTTTCTCCTTCTACTACTAAAAGCCTTTTCCTCTTCCATTATCAACCTCCATTTAAGATCTCATAAGACCACCCATGATTATTTCCGCTTAACACATTACCGATACCAATTTCACTGTTATCATCATCACCACGTAGGAGTCGATGCAAGGTGATCCCCTTACCCGGGATCCTAACATACACTAAATGTATGCTAGTCAAATACATGATGATCCCCTTACCTGGGATCCTAACATACACTAAATGTATGCTAGTTCACGCCCCAAATCACACTACTCATAATTCCTTTGTCAACGATAATTTCATCACTTGGCAATTCACATAATAACCGTTCACCTTGAGTACACATACATTCAGAATACTATCCAAAATATCAGCATCATTACACAAACTTTCCTCCTTTCTTCTAATATCCAACGTTCGGTAATTCACATCTCACATCAATAACATATTAAGTCATATAATTTAACTAGAAAGTATAGGTGTGGATCACCTACCTGCAATAGAAGCTCTACTCGTGCTCCCCTGCTGCTGCTGTTGCACCACGCCTGTGGTCCCTCCTGCAAATCACAGGTTTGTCTCATAAATTTTCCTCACTCAAGGATATGTTTTATAATAACCATATCAACAACCAATAAGTCTTTCTTTCAGTCATTTCTTAATATTTTATGTTTTTCTCATTTCACCCATTAATATTGCCGTTCTTTGTCCAACCACATTTATCATTCCTTTCTTTATATTTGAACTGTTTCTGTTTAAATCCTAAACTGTCACTGTCTAGACATTGAACTATTATTGTTCGGCTCTCATCAGATTTTTAACCATATCTGGAGTTATAGAACTCCGATTCAAGCGAGATTAGTCTCGTTGGAAATCTAAGACATGAGGGTACAAGTTCTCTATAGGAAGGAAACCCAGTTCTGCCTCTAAGACAGTCAAAATTGCTCATCAATAAACATTTGGACTGTTACTGTCCAACTGTTACTGTCTGACGTCTCCTCAGATGTTTAACTATATCTAGAGTTATAGAACTCCGATTTAAGCGGGATTAGTCTCGTTGGAAAGATAAGACATGAGGCTACAAGTTCTCTGAAGGAAGGAGAACGTAGTTATGCCTCTAAGGCAGTCAAAATCGCTCATAAAAAACATTTGGATTGTTATTGTCTAGATATTAAACTGTTACTGTCTAGACATTGAACTGTTACTGTCTTGAACTATTACTATCTTGAACTGTTACTGTCTAAATATTGAACTATTATTGTCTTGAACCGTTACTGTCTAGGCATTGAACTGTTACTGTCTAACCGTTACTATCTAGATATTGAATTGTTACTATCCGACCTCTCTTCAGATTTTTAACTATATCTAGAGTTATAGAACTCCGTTTCAAGCAAGATTGGTCTCTTTGGAAAGCTAAGATATGTGGCTACAAGTTCTTTGAAGGAAGGAGAACCCAGTCAGCCTCTAAGACAGTCATAATTTCTCATCAACAAATCAGACTTACTGCCCTACATGGTCTGTCATGACCCAATCTCGATTGATAACCCATAACTGGAGTTCTACAGCTCCAAAATGAGCAAGACAAATTTCCTTAGTTAGGTAATATCAAAAACTACAATTTCTATGATGGAACCTGATTCTAATTCCCTCATCCTCCTATCCATAATCCTCCTATCCATAATCTTACTGAAAGTCAAGAGACGAGTCTGTCCAGATTCGTTACCCCTCTTCCCTTCACACATAACTTTCACAAACTACATTTTCTGGGTAAATTACCGTGATTTTATATCTCCCAATCACATACCACACATGAATTAACTTAATTTTAACAACAAATACTTTTCCCCCAATTCAAGTCTAAGAACCCTAATCTATAACTCACATTAAGGCATCAATTCATTATCGAATTTGAAATGACTTATAAGATCATGTTTAGAACACCTTACCGATACGAATTAAGGTTTTGATCTTCAACCAGTTGAAGATTTTCAACTCCCTCCTTTCTTATCTAATGGTGGCCAGCCCTCCATCTTCTCTTCTTGTTCAATTTTTCTTGTTAATCCCTTGCCCATAAGTATTTATTCCATCTATAAACCCTTAATCTTGGATGAGTTTTTGAAATTTTGGTGTTTCTCTCTTGATTTTGCAAGAATGGATACAAAAACTCCCTCTTTTCTTTCCTTACGATTTCTGCAGATTTTTGGTGAGAATAGGAGTATTTATGCTCTATAATTTTTCTTATTTGCATTTAGGCCCCCACATCTTTTTTTTTTCTCATAATTAAGTTATACCTTTTTTCATTTCTTATAATTTCACCCCACAACTTTTAGTTTAGTTTATTTTCATTAATAAAATCCAACCCTCAACATTTTCGGGTTGATTTATAATGTCTCGAAATATTTTGTCCAAAAACTTACATCCAAAAATCTCCATATTCCCGTTTTTATTTAACCATATGCATGAATTTCTTCGCTTTTATTTCTCATGTAGTTAGTTTGCAATCTAAGCAATCTTTATTTTTCCCCGGAGTTTACAATTACCATGTTGTAGTGAGTTCATAAACCGCCTTTGGAATGTTTGATTGGTTGATGTTTAGCTTCGGTTAATGGTATCCGAAGGGATGACCGAGACAAATGATTGATTAGCTTGGGCTAATGGCATCCGAATGGATGACCGACACACATGATTGATTAGTTTCGGCTAATGGCATCCGAATGGATGACCGGCACACATGATTGATTAGCTTCGGCTAATGGCATCCGAAGGGGTGACCGGGACAAATGATTGATTGGCTTTGGCTAATGGCATCCGAATAGATGACCAGGATAAATGATTGATTAGCTTCGACTAATGGCATCCTAAGGGGGTGACCGGGATTAATAAATGATTAGCTTCGGATAATGGCATCCTAAGTGGATGATCAGGATGAGTAAATGATTAGCTTCGGATAATGGCACCCTACGTGGATGACCAGGATGACTAAATGACTAGCTTCGGCTAATAACATCCTAAATGGATGGTTGGGATGAATAAACGATTGGCTTCAGCTAATGGCATCCTAAGAGGATAGCCAGATTTGAGAATTAGGAGTTAATTTCAAGAATTGATGCGTTCATGTATACTATATTTTGTATATACTAAGTATATGATTGTTATGCTTTAAACAGAGAATAACGTTAGTTCGGCTAACAGTATTCGAGAGGAATGATCGAGTTTGAGTGTTGTAATTAGCCTCGGTTATTGATGAATTATTAACGGTTGTATTTACATAAGGAGAAATGATAGAATTACGCTCTTTTGATCCATGAATAAAATGTTACGCTAATATTGTTTTATTATGTTTCTTTAAATTTCCTATAATGCTTGAAATTATCTTGTGGTGTAACAGGGACATCATACCAACATGGTGTGTAGGGAAATCCATTTCGCAGCTCACACATTTTGAAAAGAACTATATATTCATATGTTATGAGCGATATGAGTTCTATATGAACGGACGTGTTAATCACAAAATTAGTCATCCGACCCTTTTTGTAGAAACTAGTAATGAAAATTGAAATGGAACATGGATATAAATGTGCAAACACGTTGATATGATGTGTATGGATATACATATGAGGTATTCATCAAATGAGGATGTCGTGTTGTGAAATTACATGAGGTCAGGTTAACGAAAGTACTCATTGTGTAACTTGTTGTTCGACACTCTATTATGATCTCGTAATGTTAATGAGACTAGAACATGAATGTGAATTTATGAGTATGTCAATACGATGTAATGTAAACCTATGAGTATGGAAATATAATATTATGGGCACGTATATTAAGAATCCGTTTTATAGGAATGTTGATTTACATTATCCTACGTAGATTGTGCCTTGATAATGAACAAAATGCAATGATAAATTTGAAGAATGATACAGTGAAAAAATCCAGAAACCGGACGATAAAAAAAAATCCAACAATTTTAGCCTTGAAAAAGCCGGGTCATTACACTTAAACAAATTATGAAATTAATCTAAAATTAATTAATTAGTAATTGTTCTTTAAATAAAAAATGAGGTGTTCACACTTTAATAAATAGTTTAATCACAATATATCCATTACTTAGTCAGGATTTAGACCTAAGCCCATTCATTGAGGCTGCTATCCATATGAGATTTTCCATAGAGTTTAGTTCAGTCAAATTTGAGACACTAATAATGATATACTATAATGGTAAACTACATTGATGATTATTCATAGTAGTTGATTTCTTTCATGAAACAAAAATGAAATTAAATTGATAAACATGACAGTGATTTCTATCTAGAATTCCTGTAAACACCCAACAAAAAAGGGTAAAGCTAGAAACGACACACACCATCGCTTTCAATTTCTGAATCAGCAGCAACACAATTTTTGTTGACAATTTTTGAGTCAATAGTAGTTGTGTGTGCTGAAAAATCCATGTGTCAGTCATGGTGTAAAACCCGACAAAAAACATTCTAGTCTTCGGTCGTAATACCCGAAAATTTTTAAGTAAAAGGCCGGCTCATGCTAAGTAAAAGTCTAGGGGAGAAAACCCGTCTACCTTAAGGGAGAGATTAGAGTAGGAAACATTGGTTTTAGAGAAACCAAAATAGGAACAAGAATACACTTAAACCAGTGCCAAACAACCCACCTTGTTTAAGCGAGGGTATAAATACAAGGAGAGAGAGAGAGAGGGTGACCCTTACTCTTCCCCAAAACCGGCCAGCTGCATGCAGCAAACCCTCTCCCTCTTTTCCAAAGAGAAGACCCTCAACCCAGCTGCATGCCTCTCTCTTGAAACTTAGAGAGGAAAGAATAGTTAAAGAAGAACCGTAGATGGCCAAAACCATAGTAGAAGGAGTGTAGGTGACCGGCCAATGCTGCTGGAGAAGGAAAACTAGAGAGGAAGAAGAAGAAGAAAATCAAGAGTTGAGGGGAAGAAAATTGTAGATCTCTTCTTAAAACTACTGAAAAATCATAAGGTATGAACCAAACCTCCTTCCCCACCTACTCTTGAGACATTGGGACCAAAAAGATGAAGGAAACCCCAAGTAGATTGTTGCGGGGGGGTGTGATGTCATCTGGCGACGGCGGAGGTTTTTTATCATGCCTCCTGTGTGAGGTGTTGTGTGTTGGGAAGGTTTTTTGGATTTAATCATAAAATTATGATTAATGTTTAGGAGTCGCCACCTAGTATTATGGTCACAAGGAACCTATGGTTTGCGAGAATCTAAGTAAGGGACTGGTTGTGCAAGGGGAAGACGCATCACCCCCAGTGCACCCTACCTAAGGTAAGCTGCATTGTTGTTTGATTGTTTTTCTAGGTCGAGTTTCTATTCGTTCGTCTTTTCTAAGGTTCAAGGCAGATCTCCCTTCATGAGGGAGTCTCTACCTTATCGGGTTAAATCCTAACCGTTCTAAAGTCTGAATTTTAGAATTGCATTTATTTACACCTTGTATCTTTAATACCTGAGGGTGTACTTTATCGTATAATTTTACACCCCATAAATATTAAAGTCTACATTTAGACCCCTAAAAAGGTTGGAAAAAGATTTTTGACAAGTTGGCCAAATCCTAAAAGATAATCATAAACTGGTTACGATATCCATTTTTTATTTTTTTTTTTAACATGAAAAAGATGCATTTTTTTATGAAAAATATGCTTGGAAAAATTTTAGGATTTGGCCGGATACAACAATTTTTTTTTTTTAAATGCTTTGAAATTATTATTATTATTTTGAAATATTTCAGAGAAAACCGGGTATTTTAATACTGGATTTGTATTTTACAGTGTAAATATACAACTCGATATTATGCAAAATTGGTAGAAAAATATTTGAGAAAATCACAATTTTTTTGAAAGGATTTTTGATTTTTTTATATTATTATTATTTTAGATAACATTATATATATATATATACATATATATATATATACATATATATTAATTAATTAATTAAATATTATTTAAACATGTGGGTTGGGCCAAGCACATGCACAGAAACAGGTGGGCTGGCATCGACCCAAAATGGTTGGGCCGAACTCGGCCTAACATATTGTTTTTTAATTTGGGGACGGGCTGGGCTAGGACAGGTGCAGCCCAAAGCAACTTAGTCACCGGTAGCCCAGTGACTAAGTTGCATGAGATAGTGCAACGTGAATTATAATTCACGTTGCATTGTTCTCATGCAGCAGTAGTAGAGAGGGAGAAGAATAAGAAGAGAGGAGGGAGGCTTACTTGGCGTTGAGGGAGCTGGTGGCCTGACTGGTGGCGCACGGTGTGGCTGGGGTGGTGAGGCCAGTGGCTGGCTCTGGTCGCCGCTAGAAGAAGAAGAAGAAACAGAGGCCTACGAAGGAGAAGGGAAGCTCGCAGTTGGAGCTGTTGGAGTGGCTGAGGAAAGAGCTGCTACCCTGGCTGCCTTTGGGAAGGAAAAGAGCTTCTGGGCAAGGTGGTGGCCGCTGCTTTTACTGTTGCCGCTACTGCCGGGATCACAGTGACAGAGAAGAAGATTTTTACAGAGGAGAGAGAGAGAGAGGTGGTGCAACCACCACGTGAGATGATTTGATAGCTACTGGAGGTGGGGATGATGGTGAGAAGACAGGTGATGAAGGTGGTGGTTGCTGAAGGCCACGGTGCAGAGAGAAAGCAGAGAAAGGATCGGTTGCAGGAAAAATGAGTAGGGAAGGCTGGTTTTTGGCCAACTTTGAGTTCGATTTTCTTTTTCCTCCCGAATGTGAAATCTGCTCCTATTTATAGGGGTGGAAGAGGGTAATCTTGTCTTTACAGGGGAACAAATTCCAGCCCTTGATTCGATTGGGAAGGACCCTAACGCCAAGTAAATGAATGTAAATGAATCATTAGTGCGGACACTTTGATTGTTTGTTGGTTAGGATTAGTTATACGGCGGATCCGTTAATTAATCAACGTTAAGAAAAGATAATTTCATCAAGATTAACATACAAGCTGTCCGCAGCTTGTGTCACTTTGTTCTAATGTTCTCCCTAAGTTCAATAACGTAGTTCCGCCACAATTATCAAGCTTAGTTGCTTCACAAGTTCATATATCACAACTCCGGTTTTGATATTAAACTTAGCAATAGATTGTTCACAACAATAACTTAGAGTCCGCTCTAGCAATCATCAACAACAATCATAGAAAATATGCATAGGAAAACAATCATACTCATTCATAACATAAACTGAAAATAGAAGGAAGAATAAATCTCACGGTTCTTGAAGTCCGAAGGTTTGTTGTGTCCTTGCAACCAAGAAAAGAGCTTAGCCTTGCATAACTATTGAACAACTACTTCTAAAGAATGAAAAGAGCATGATTTTTGGGTTTGTAGAGGAGAGAATTTTTGTTTATTCTCTGCTGGCTGCTGCCTCCTTCTGCTCTCCCTCCTTTCTGCTAGCTGCTGCCCCTTCTCTCTTTCTTTTTATATGCTAAGAAACCCTAGTCTCTATTTTACAAAATAGTCCTTCCTTAAGTTGACAGTTTACATTTAAGTACTTCAATAACTATTTTTCCTAAAAAGGAGAAATAGCCTTGCATGAAATCTTCAAACTCTGACTTAGAGGAGCTAAATTGCTGATATAAAAACTTGGATGTCGGTTTAGATGCTTCGGAATGTAATTTGGACTCGTTTCTTCACGAAACCTGTTTGCTGGCAGAATTCAGTTGTCATCTTTGGAAAATCATATCTCCCTCATATGACATCGTTTTTGGCTGAAATTTTGAGCGTGGATAGGTCTTTGAATTACGAATCCAAGAAAATTGAGTTTGCATCAATTGGACCTCTTTAGCTCCAGATATTAAATTTTGAATGGCCAAAGGTCAATACTGGCAGAATGCGAGATTTGACTTTGCAGGATGTGATTTCCATGATCTTTCTCCTTTTATTTTTCTTGCATTACATTTCCAGAAAGGTATGGATGTTAGCGTTTTAGTGCCACTGGAATCACTTCATTTCGATCTCTAGAACTCACGCTCTGCACAAAACATCGACTGAACGTCAAATCTGCCAATTACCTCCAATTTACTCCTTTTTGCATCTTTCATCCAAAAATGCCTTCAAAACATAAAACAAAGAATATCAAGGCATTTTATATATAAAACATGGACAAAACATTAGGTAAATGTGGGTGAAACTATCGAATAATATGGTTACATCAGTGGGGATGATGGTGAGAAGACAGGTGATGAAGGTGGTGGTTGCTGAAGGCCACGGTGCAGAGAGAAAGCAGAGAAAGGATCGGTTGCAGGAAAAATGAGTAGGGAAGGCTGGTTTTTGGCCAACTTTGAGTTCGATTTTCTTTTTCCTCCCGAATGTGAAATCTGCTCCTATTTATAGGGGTGGAAGAGGGTAATCTTGTCTTTACAGGGGAACAAATTCCAGCCCTTGATTCGATTGGGAAGGACCCTAACCGTTGGCTCAAAGTAGGCATGGTGCACTGTCAATCTACAGCTGGAGGCTGCCTGAGGTGGCCTCTTTGGAGTGGTGCCACGTCTGTTTATGTGCCAGTGAGCCGGTGACAACCATAACCAGACGTAGAGGGATGTCTGGTGATCAGTTTCGTGCACGGTTTGACAAATTTGGTGGACGTTAGGTGCATTAAATGCACCTGCAAAGGAGGTGACCAGACCTGTAATAGTCTCAAATTGTAAACTCAAAATATATGATATATATTCATAGTTACCATATATATATATATATATATATATATATATATATATATATATATATATAATTTTCCCAAAATTTTGGCAGAGTTTCTTTTGTATTCTTTAGATACCAGGTTATCGACTCAATCATTTCTCAACCTGTAACATCAATCACAATATTCGTCCCATGATTTGGACTTCAAAAACTCAAGCATATTTCAATATCTCAATTCTATTTTCTATAGAACACTATAATAAAACTAATAAATTCTTAACATGCATTGTCTCTTTTTTTTTTAAGTATTTGTGCTCAAATATATACACAACCAACCATAATTCAATTTAATAATAATAATAACATTATAAATTACATCATACACAAGATAATAAGTTAAACATAACATTTTTAGATATGAAAATATATTACAAAAAAATATTAGTTCTTCCAATTACATTAATCACATAACAAAATTATTTATCCAAGCATCTACTTTCCAGATCGAGGGTGCGATGTACCTAAAAACATTATCGCATGAAACATGATTAAAACAATTGCACATTTCAATAAGTAATTGATTAAGGACTAATTATTCATATACATTAAAGTGACTTTCATATGATAGAATAAATTGTCTTATTTTCTTTTGAAGTTCTAATTTCATAAATTCTCTTCCAGACATAGGAATAAATCTACTAAAATAAAAATATCAAGAGTGTCTCCCACAAACCAACATATTTAACCTCAAAGTTTTACATTAATCTATTTTACATCGAGTGATTATCCAATTAATTTGTAAATTTATTTTTTCTTAACATGGCCATTCAACCAGGCATAAATTCCAGTAATCATGAAATGATCTTCAAGGCTTGCCCATTCAACATGACATTATTTCCAGTAACTACCCATTCACCAGGGCATTATTTCCAGTAACTAGGAAATAATTTTTCAAGGCTTGACCATTCACTAGGGCATTATTTCCAATAACTGCTCATTCACCAGGGCATTATTTCTAGTAACCAGGAAATAATTTTTCAAGGCTTGCCCATTCATCAGGGCATTATATCCAGTAACTGCCCATTCACCAGGGCATTATTTCCAGTAACCAGGAAATAATTTTCAAGGCTTGCCCATTCACCAGGGCATTATTTCCAGTAACCAGCACTAGAATTTACAATCTATAAAAATTCATTCTACAATAATAAAAAATATAAACTAATTAATTACTCCAAGGTGTCGAACACCTACCTAGTGTCTGTGCGCGTGAAGATGTCCCTTGTTGCTAATTAGGTCCTGCAGCCTCCTCTGTACCAACAAAAATTACTTTGTCATTGTTCATTCATTCGAACCGATAAAAATTCTAATACCCATTTCATATTCTTTGATTAAATCCAACACCCTTAATTAAGTTTAATTGACTTTTAATTCAAGGAGGACAAAACCCTTCTTTTTGAAACATTTACTTATTTTTTTCACAAAAGTCCCTATACAATTTAATCTATCAACATCAATTGTCTTCAATTTGGTAAGATTCCTCAATAATATTATTTAAACTCCATTCTCTAATTTTTCTTCTCCATTTAGCCAAAAACTCCTCAATAATATCATTTAAACTTCATTATCTAATTTTCTTCTCTATTTAGCCAAAAACAACCTACGGAAGGAAGTGAAGATTTTTCTTTTCTTTTTGAAAAATTCTTACTCCATTCATATAATAACACTTATAAACCTTCATCTTCCCATATTTTCCAAACAATTGTATTAAACCTCAAATCCCCTAAATTATTCCTCTTTTGGCCAAATATTCAATTAAAATGAGGAAAAATAATTTTTGTTTCTTTTACTTAAAATTAAACACTTACCCAATCATAATTCATGCTTTCTAACATGGTTCAAACATAATTTGCATCATTCCTATAAATTATAACATAAATCCACAATTTCACATAATCATAATTTTGCATAATCCTTCATCAAACATAAAATTAAAGGAATTAATCATTTGGAGCATGTTAGTTACCTCACTTTGATAAGGATTTAAGGAAAGAATGCAAGAAAAATCAAGTTTCTTCTTTTCCCTCTTCAAACCCTAGCTTGAAATCCTTCCTTCAATACACTCACCACCTTAAAATCAACCCCCTCTTGATGTTTAATTAAGTTACTCACTCTAATTACTCACTTTAATTAGTGAAATCAATGAGAATTTAAGTAGAAAAATCATACAATTCTTCCCCCTCTCTTTGTTTAAAGCTTACGGCTAAAAAGAGAAAAAATGGAGCATTTATAGTCTAACTTTTACTTATTTACATATTGGCCCTCATTTCTTCTCATTTCTATTTTTGTCACTTAACTCTTCTTTTTACTTAATTCTCACTTTAACATCTTATATTTTATTCTATTGTATCCAATTACAATACTTGGAATCCTTTTATTTAATCTATTCGATACTTTATTTATTTTACTCAGATTATAATTTAGCGGGTTTTCACATTCTCCTCCCCTAAAAAGAAATTTTGTCCTCAAAATTGAACCTCGTACCTAAATCTAGAAATAATTCGGGGTGTTTCTGTCTCATTTGAGATTCTCTTTCCCAAGTCACCTCCTCGATTTGGGAATTCCTCCACAATATCTTGATAATTGAAATCTTCTTATTTCTCAATTCCTTCACACTATAATCTAAGACTTTCACCAGCTTCATTTCCAATGTTAAATTCTCATCAATTTCCAGAGGAATTTGAGGCAAGACCCGAGATGGATCCACTTCAGCCTTTCTTAATAGAGAGACATGAAACACGTCATGGATTTTGGCCAAATGTGGAGGTAGAGCCAATTTGTAAGCCACGGCCCAATCCTTTTGGTGACCTTAAAAGGCCCAACATACCTTGGCGCCAATTTCCCTTTCAAGCCAAATCTTAACACCTGTTTCCATGGGGCGACTTTCAAAAATACTTTGTCACCAATTTCAAACTCTAGGGGTCTTCTCCTATTATCCACATAACTCTTCTACCTATCCTGAGCCGCTTTCATTCTATTCTTTATGATCTTTATCTTCTCAGAGGTAATCTTTACCAGCTCTGGTCCAATTAGTTGTTTATCCCCTACTTCTTCCCAGCATATTGTCGTCCGACATCTTCTACCATATAAGGCTTCATAGGGAGCCATTCCTATTGTAGCCTGGTAGCTGTTGTTGTAAGTGAATTCTACTAACGGTAGATGATCTTCCCAATTTCCTCCAAACTCCAATATACAGGCTCTTAGTAAATCCTCTAATATTTGAATAGTCCTCTCAGATTGACCATCAGTCTGAGGATGAAAAGCCGTGCTTAAATTCAACTTCGTTCCGAAAGCCTTTTGAACACTTGGCCATAATCGAGATTAGTCAATTTTGCCAATTTCTCCACTGAGTCTGTCATTTTCATTGCCAAAAAGAGTGCAGAGTTAGTCAATCGATCCACAATGACCCAAATAGCATCGCTTCCTGTTTTTCCTCTCGGTAATCCAGATACAAAGTCCATCATGATATTTTCCCACTTCCACTCAAGTATCAATAATGGTTGTAAAAACCCAGCTGATTTTTGGTGTTCCACCTTTACTTGTTGGCAAATCCCACACTTTGCCACATATTTAGCCACTTCTTTCTTCATATTATGCAAATTCATCCAATAATCATTTAATTTGACCTTGAATTTGCATTTTTCTCTCCATTCTTGGGCATAATGGGGTACAATTAGGCCTTGAACTTCCTCCAAAAATTACAGCTTGATTTTTCCCTATTTTCGTAGTCCTCCTTGATATGTTTTCTCCATATTGCTGGCCTTTATTTTATTTTTTGATTTTTATATAAAAAAAGTGATTTTTAGGGAATAACCCAGAATTGGGTTATAACATAGATAACCTAGGATCTTTACACCAGCTGCTAAGGAAAAATTGAACTAAAGAACACTGATGGCTGAAGGCTGGACATAATGTGTTGTGCGATGAATGCTTAAAAATGACATTGTTGAACTCCTAAGATCATATTCATACTAAAACAGAATGTATGTGGATGTTCATGCTTGAATTTATATGATTTTGCTGAATTATAAGAACAAAGTGTGTGCTGGAACCGAAATGAGGTTGATGTCTTACTTGAATTTTGAGATGGAAATAGGTGGCAGCATGATTTTATGACTATACTTGTGATAAAAATAAAATAGAATCTGTATGTGCTGTAGAATTGTTACCACTTATGTTGATGCATTGCCATGATACAAATGTTAATGTGAGAATGCATGGTAATAGCAATGGTAGATGTCGATGTTGGAAGGGATGAATTGGGTAAAACCTTGCTAAATGAACATATGTTGATGTTTATGTTGTTTAGTGATGAGCGATGAATGGAGTGTGATTCGGTGAAATTCTATGTCCACCTAGGGTGAGAAACATTGGTAGAGAGAAGCTTAGCATAAGCCTTACGCTTGGCCGAAGGGAAGGAGTGAAACTAGAAACGACTTCATCGCCGCTGCCGATTCAGAAATCGGAAGTGATAGGGTTGCGTTGATGATTTCTGATTCGACAACGACTCATTTTTGTTAACAATTTATGCGTTAGCCATAAACCTTATGCATTGATGATTTCAACATCAGCCGCGAAACAGGTTTGCTGGTGACACAAACTCGGCAGCGAACTGATTCGCTGGAACACAAAATCATCAGCGAAATTGGTTCGCTAGCGACGCAAACTGACGCAACCATATTATTTGATAGTTTTACCCACATTTATCTAGCATTTTGCCTATGTTTTATATATAAAATGCCTTGATATTCCTTGTTTTATGTTTTCAAGAAACTTTTGGATGTAAGATTTAAAAAGAAGTAAATTGGAGATAATTAGCAGATTTGACCTCCGATAGATGTTTTGTGCAGAGCTTGAGCTCTAGAAGTTGAAACTAAGTGATTCCAGTGGAATTAGAAAGCTAACATTGATACCTTTCTATACATATATGGCAAGAAAAATAATAATAAAAAAAGCATGAAAATTACAGCCTTCAAAGTCAAATCTTGCATTCTGCCAGTGTTGACCTTTGGCCATTTCGACTTGAATATCTTGAGCTACAGAAATCCATTTGATGCAACTCAATTTTTTTGGATTCCTGACTTGAATACCTATAAGCCTACCAAATTTCAGTAGAAAAAGAGCTCATATGAGACAAATTTTTCTAAGATGACACATGAATTCTGTCAGCAGAAAGATTTTGTGAAGAAATAAGTCCAAATTACGTACCGAAGCATCCAAACGGACATCCAAGTCTTTACTTTGGCAATTTAGCTCCTCTAAGCTAATCATTTATCAATCCCGGTCATCCACTTAGGATGCTATTAGTCGAAGCTAATATTTGTCAATCCTGCTCATCCACTTGGGATGCCATTAGCCGAAACTAATTATTTATCAATCCTGGTCATCAACTTAGGATGCCATTAGTCGAAGTTAATCATTTGTCCATCTCAGTCACCCACTTTGGATGCCATTAGGCGAAGCTAATCATTTGTGCATCCCGGTCATGCACTTAGGATGCCTTTAGCCGAAGCTAGTCATTTGTCAATCCCGGTCATCCACTTCGAATGCCATTAGACGAAGCTACTATTTGTCAATCCCGATCATCCACTTGGGATGCCATTAGCCGAAGCTAATCGTTTGTCAACCCCATCATCCACTTCAGATGCCATTAGCCGAAGCTAATCATTTATCAAGCATGGTCATGCACTTCGGATGCTATTAGCCAAACCTAATCATTTGTTCATCTCGGTCATCCACTAAGGATGCCATTAGCTGAAGCTAATCATTTGTTCATCTTGGTCATCCACATGGGATGCCATTAGCCCAAACTAATCATTTATCAATCTTGGTCATCCATTTGGAATGCCATTAGCCAAAGCTAATCATTTATCAATCTCGGTCATCCACTTCGGATGCCATTAGCCGAAGCTAATCATTTATCAATGCCGGTCATCCACTTGGGATGCCATTAGCCGAAGCTAATCATTTGTTCATACTGGCATCCACTTGGGATGCCTTTAGCCGAAGCTAATTATTTGTCAATCCTGGTCATCCACTTAGGATGCCATTACCTGAAGCTAATGATTTTTCCATCCCCGTCATCCACTTAGGATGCCAGTAGGCGAAGCTAATCATTTGTCAATCCTGGCCATCAACTTAGGATGCCATTAGCTGAAGCTAATCATTTGTCCATCCCGGTCATCCACTTGGGATGCCATTAGCCGAAGGTAATTATTTGTCAATCCCGGTCATCCACTTCGAATGCCATTAGACGAAGCTAATATTTGGCAATCCCGATCATCCACTTGGGATACTATTAGCCGAAGCTAATCATTTATCAATCCCGGACATCCACTTGGGATGCCATTAGCCGAAGCTAATCATTTATCAATCCCGGTCATCCACTTGGGATGCCATTACCCAAAGCTAATCATTTGTTCATACTGGCATCCATTTGGGATGCCTTTAGCCGAAGCTAATTATTTGTCAATCCCGGTCCTCCACTTAGGATGCCATTACCTGAAGCTAATTTTTTTCCATCCTCATCATCCACTTAGGATGCCAGTAGGTGAAGCTAATCATTTGTCAATCATAGCCATCAACTTAGGATGTCATTAGCTGAAGCTAATCATTTCTCCATCCCAGTCATCCACTTGGGATGCCATTAGCCAAAGCTAATCATTTGTCAATCCTGGTCATCAACTTTGGATGCCATTAGCCCAACCTAATCATTTGTTCATCCTTGCATCCACTTGGGATGCCTTTAGCCGAAGCTAATTATTTATCAATTTCGGTCATCAACTTCGAGTGCCATTAGACGAAGCTAATTTTTGGCAATCCCGATCATCCACTTGGGATGCCAGTAGCCCAAACTAATCATTTATCAATCTCTGTCATCCATTTGGAATGCCACTAGCCAAAGCTAATCATTTATCAATCTCGGTCATCCACTTCGGATGCCATTAGCCGAAGCTAATCATTTGTCAATCCTGGTCATCCACTTCGAATGCCATTAGACGACGCTAATATTTGGCAATCCCGATCATCCACTTGGGATAGTATTAGCCGAAGCTAATCATTTATCAATCCCGGACATCCACTTGGGATGCCATTAGCCGAAGCTAATCATTTATCAATCTCGGTCATCCATTTGGGATGCTATTAGCCGAAGCTAATCATTTGTCAATCCTGGTCATCAACTTCGGATGCCATTAGTCGAAGCTAATCATTTGTTCATACTGGCATCCACTTGGGATGCCTTTAGCCAAAGCTAATCATTTATCAATCCCGGTCATCCATTTGGAATGCCATTAGCCGAAGCTACTCATTTGTCAATCTCGCTCATCCAGTTCGAATGCCATTAGACGAAGGTAATCTTTGTCAGTCCCGATCATCCACTTGGGATGCCAATCCCCGAAGCTAGTCATTTGTTCATCCTTGCATCCACTTGGGATGCCTTTAGCCGAAGCTAATTATTTGTCAATTTCGGTCATCAACTTCGAGTGCCATTAGACGAAGCTAATTTTTGGCAATCCCGATCATCCACTTGGGATGCCAGTATCCCAAACTAATCATTTATCAATCTCTGTCATCCATTTGGAATGCCACTAGCTGAAGCTAATCATTTGTCCATCCCGGTCATCCACTTGGGATGCCATTAGCCGAAGCTAATTATTTGTCAATCCCGGTCATCCACTTCGAATGCAATTAGACGAAGCTAATATTTGGCAATCCCGATCATCCATTTGGGATAGTATTAGCCGAAGCTAATCATTTATCAATCCCGGACATCCACTTGGGATGCCATTAGCCGAAGCTAATCATTTATCAATCCCGGTCATCCATTTGGGATGCTATTAGCCGAAGCTAATCATTTGTCAATCGTGGTCATCAACTTCAGATGCCATTAGCCGAAGCTAATCATTTGTTCATACTGGCATCCACTTGGGATGCCTTTAGCTGAAGCTAATTATTTGTCAATCCCGGTCATCCACTTAGGATGCCATTACCTGAAGCTAATTATTTTTCCATCCTCGTCATCCACTTAGGATGCCAATAGGCGAAGCTAATTAATTGTCAATCCTTGCCATCAACTTAGGATGCCATTAGCTGAAGCTAATCATTTGTTCATTTCGGTCATCCACTTGGGATGCCATTAGGCAAAGCTAATCATTTATCAATCCCGGTCATCCATTTGGAATGCCATTAGCCGAAGCTACTCATTTGTCAATCTCGCTCATCCAGTTCGAATGCCATTAGACGAAGCTTATCTTTGTCAGTCCCGATCATCCACTTGGGATGCCAATCCCCGAAGCTAGTCATTTGTTCATCTCGGTCATCCACTTCGAATGCCATTAGACGAAGCTAATATTTGTGAATCCTGATCATCCATTTGGGATGCCATTACCAACCCTAATCTTTTATCAATCCTGGTTATCCCATCAGGATGCCATTTGCCAAAGTTAATAATTTGTGTATCCCGGTCATCCACTTGGGAAGCCTTTAGCCGAAGCTAGTCATTTGTCCATCTCGGTCACCCACTTTGGATGCGATTAAGCGAAGCTAATCATTTGTGCATCCCGGTCATGCACTTAGGATGCCTTTAGCCGAAGCTAGTCATTTGTCAATCCCGGTCATCCACTTCTAATGCTATTAGACGAAGCTACTATTTGTCAATCCTGATCATCCACTTGGGATGCCATTAGCCGAGGCTAATCATTTGTCAACCCCATCATCCACTTCAGATGCCATTAGCCGAAGCTAATCATTTATCAAGCACGGTCATGCACTTCGAATGCCATTAGCCAAAGCTAATCATTTTTTCATCTCGGTCATCCACTAGGGATGCCATTAGCCGAAGCTAATCATTTGTTCATCTTGGTCATCCACATGGGATGCCATTCGCCCAACCTAATCATTTATCAATCTCGGTCATCCATTTGGAATGCCATTAGCCAAAGCTAATCATTTATCAATCTCGGTCATCCACTTCGGATTCCATTAGCCGAAGCTAATAATTTATCAATCCCGGTCATCAACTTTGAATGCCATTAGACGAAGCTAATATTTGGCAATCCTGATCATCCACTTGGGATGCCATTAGCCGAAGCTAATCATTTGTCAATCCTGGTCATCAACTTCGGATGCCATTAGCCGAAGCTAATCATTTGTTCATACTGGCATCCACTTGGGATACCTTTAGCCGAAGCTAATTATTTGTCAATTTCGGTCATCCACTTCGAGTGCCATTAGACGAAGCTAATATTTGGCAATCCCGATCATCCACTTGGGATGCCAGTAGCCCAAACTAATCATTCATCAATCTCTGTCATCCATTTGGAATGCCACTAGCCACAGCTAATCATTTATCAATCGCGGTCACCCACTTCGAATGCCATTAGACGAAGCTAATATTTGGCAATCCCAATCATCCTTTTGGGCTGCTATTAGCTGAAGCTAATCATTTATCAATCCCGGTCATCCATTTGGGATACTATTAGCCGAAGCTAATCATTTGTCAATCCTGGTCATCAACTTCGGATGCCATTAGCCTAAGCTAATCATTTGTTCATCTCTGTCATCCACTAGGGATGCCATTAGCCGAAGCTAATCAATTGTTAATTTCGGTCATCCACTTGGGATGCCATTAGCCTAAGCTAATCATTTATCAATCCCGGTCATCCATTTGGGATGCCCTTAGCCGAAGCTAATCATTTATCAATCCTGGTCATCCACTTCTGATGCCATTAGCCGAAGCTACTCATTTGTCAATCCCGCTCATCCACTTCGAATGCCATTAGTCGAAGCTAATCTTTGTTAGTCCCGATCATCCACTTGGGATGCCAATCGCCGAAGCTAATCATTTGTTCATCCTTGCATCCATTAAGGATGCCTTTAGCCGAAGCTAATCATTTGTTCATACTGGCATCCACTTGGGATGCCTTTAGCCGAAGCTAATTATTTGTCAATCCCGGTCATCCACTTAGGATGCCATTACCTGAAGCTAATTATTTTTCCATCCCCGTCATCCACTTAGAATGCCAGTAGGCGAAGCTAATCATTTGTCAATCCTGGCCATCAACTTAGGATGCCATTAGCTGAAGCTAATCATTTGTCCATCCCGGTCATCCACTTGGGATGCCATTAGCCAAAGCTAATCATTTGTCAATCCTGGTCATCAATTTCGGATGCCATTAGCCCAAGCTAATCATTTGTTCATCCTTGCATCCACTTGGGATGCCTTTAGCCGAAGCTAATTATTTGTCAATTTCGGTCATCCACTTCGAGTGCCATTAGATGAAGCTAATATTTGGCAATCCCGATCATCCACTTGGGATGCCAGTAGCCCAAACTAATCATTTATCAATCTCTGTCATCCATTTGGAATGCCTCTAGCCAAAATTAATCATTTATCAATCTCGGACATCCACTTCGGATGCCATTAGCCGAAGCTAATCATTTATCAATCCCGGTCATCCATTTAGGATGCTATTAGCCGAAGCTAATCATTTGTCAATCCTGGTCATCAACTTCGGATGCCATTAGCCGAAGCTAATCATTTGTTCATACTGGCATCCACTTGGGATGCCTTTAGCCGAAGCTAATTATTTGTCAATCCCGGTCATCCACTTAGGATGCCATTACCTGAAGCTAATTATTTTTCCATCCCCGTCATCCACTTAGGATGCTAGTAGGCGAAGCTAATTATTTGTCAATCCTGGCCATCAACTTAGGATGCCATTAGCTGAAGCTAATCATTGGTTCATTTCGGTCATCCACTTGGGATACCATTAGCCAAGCTAATCATTTATCAATCTCGTCATCCAGTTGGTATGCCATTAGCCGAAGCTATCATTTATCAATCCTGGTCATCCACTTCTGATGCCATTAGCCGAAGCTCCTCATTTGTCAATCCCGCTCTCCACTTCGAATGCCATTAGACGAAGCTAATCTTTGTCAGTCCCGATCATCCACTTGGGATGCCAATCGCCGAAGCTAATCATTTGTCATCTCTCGGTACCACTTCGAATGCCATTAGACGAAGCAAATATTGTGAATCCCGATCATCCATTTGGGATGCCATTACCGAACCTAATCTTTTATCACTCCTGGTTATCCCCTTAAGATGCCATTAGCTGAAGTAATAATTTGTGCATCCCGGTCATTCACTTGGGAAGCCTTTAGCCGAAGCTAGTCATTTGTCCATCTCGGTCACCCACTTTGAATGCCATTAGGCGAAGCTAATCATTTGTGCATCCCGGTCATGCACTTAGGATGCCTTTAGCCGAAGCTAGTCATTTGTCAATCCCGTCATCCAATTCAAATGCTATAGACGAAGCTACTATTTGTCAATCTTGATCATCCACTTGGGATGCCATTAGCCGAGGCTAATCGTTTGTCAACCCCATCATCCACTTCAGATGCCATTAGCCGAAGCTAATCATTTATCAAGCACGGTCATGCACTTTGAATGCCATTAGCCAAAGCTAATCATTTGTTCATCTCGGTCATCCACTAGGGATGCCATTAGCCGAAGCTAATCATTTGTTCATCTTGGTCATCCACATGGGATGCCATTCAACCCAAACTATCATTTATCAATCTCGGTCATCCATTTGGAATGCCATTGCCAAAGCTAATCATTTATCAATCTCGGTCATCCACTTTAGATTCCATTAGCCGAAGCTAATCGTTTATTAATCCCGGCAATCCACTTTGAATGCCATTTGACAAAGCTAATATTTTGCAATCCTGATCATCCACTTGGGATGCCATTAGTCGAAGCTAATCATTTGTCAATCCTGGTCAACAACTTCGAATGCCATTAGTCGAAGCTCATCATTTGTTGATACTGGCATCCACTTGGGATGCCTTT
>VJNQ02000564.1:10000-12500 GCA_007827005.2 Populus simonii
GATTTGTGCAGCTGCAGGTTCGTCGGGGAAAATCGGCAGCGCAGATTTTTCGGCGAACACGGGCTGGACGGTGGACTGTCCAGGCCAGGCAGGGAAATTCGTCACGGGGACACGCTGACGAAACAGCGCTGGTTTAGACACGGTGGGTGCAGTGTTGGAATCGGCAGCGCCGGCGAAATCGGCAGAATCGGCAGCAGGTGCTGGCGATGAGTCTGGACGATTTATAGTCCAGGGCTTGATGGAAAAGACTGTTGGTCCAGACAATGGGGCAGTGGCAGCGCAGATTTGTGCAGCTGCAGGTTCGTCGGGGAAAATCGGCAGCGCAGATTTTTCGACGAACAGGGGCTGGACCTGGCCGGGCCAGGCAGGAAAATTCGTCAGGGGGGCACGCTGACGAAAGTAGGCTCGTCGGGGAAAATCGGCAGCGCAGATTTTTCGACGAACAGGGGCTGGACGCTGGACCGGCCGGGCCAGGCAGGAAAATTCGTCAGGGGGGCACGCTGACGAAAACAGGGGCTGCCGCGTGGAAAATCGGCAGCGCAGATTTTTCGACGAACAGGGGCTGGGCGCTGGACCGGCCGGGCCAGGCAGGAAAATTCGTCAGGGGGGCACGCTGACGAAAGTAGGCTCGTCGGGGAAAATCGGCAGCGCAGATTTTTCGACGAACAGGGGCTGGACGCTGGACCGGCCGGGCCAGGCAGGAAAATTCGTCAGGGGGGCACGCTGACGAAAACAGGGGCTGCCGCGTGGAAAATCGGCAGCGCAGATTTTTCGACGAACAGGGGCTGGGCGCTGGACCGGCCGGGCCAGGCAGGAAAATTCGTCAGGGGGGCACGCTGACGAAAGTAGGCTCGTCGGGGAAAATCGGCAGCGCAGATTTTTCGACGAACAGGGGCTGGACGCTGGACCGGCCGGGCCAGGCAGGAAAATTCGTCAGGGGGGCACGCTGACGAAAACAGGGGCTGCCGCGTGGAAAATCGGCAGCGCAGATTTTTCGACGAACAGGGGCTGGGCGCTGGACCGGCCGGGCCAGGCAGGAAAATTCGTCAGGGGGGCACGCTGACGAAAACAGGGGCTGCCGCGTGGAATGGCAGCCTACACGCAGATGCGAATTTGGCAGCGCGCGACGGCTTGTGCAGGTCATGGGTTCGACTTGGCGCGATCTGAAACCTGGACGAGGGACTGTCGACGCTGGACGAGCCAGCGCGGTGGCCTGTCGTGCCCCGTGCAGGGGGGGCCTGCCGCGGAGACAGCCCTCGCGGGCCCGACAGCGCAGGCCAGCGTCCCCGACGTCGCTGGCCGCGGCAGGCGAGCTGCCGGGGTTCCCGCATTCCTACAAGAAAACGTCGTGCTTTCCACATGAAACCAATCCAGTAAAATCAGCCGTATTTTTATGAGGCTGCCCACTGAATTTGGGGTCATTCCGGGCCGGTTGCTATTTTTTCGGATTTCCTCGATTTTTAATGGTAGGAAAATAAAAAAAAATTACTTCCCGACCTTGAAAAAATCTGGAAAAATTAATAAAGTTGGATTGGATTTTTGCCAACCTCTGTGCAAAATTTCAGCTCAAAATACCAAGAAATGAATTTTTTAGAGGGGGGGTGACAACTGGGACCTAGTAGTGTCTACCCCTGCCAGAGCTCAAATAACACTTATTGCTCTTTAGGGGGGTGCCCCCTGACTGGCCCTGGGGCGCGCTGGCCTGGCGCCCATAGGCCTGCCGCGGGGGATATGAGGGCTGTTGCTACACTTATTGCTCTTCAAGGAGCCTCTACGTTCGGCCGGCGCCCCTCAAAGACCACACGCGCGCGCGCGCCCGCCCGCGCTGGGCGCTGGGGCGCTGGGGCCTGAGGGCCTGGGGCCCTTGGGGGCCCTTGGGCGCTTGGGCGCGCGCGCGCGGCCCCCGCAGCCATGCCGCGCTGCGCGACGCGCGGACAGCCCCTGCAGGCTTGCTCTCTCCAGCCATGCCGCGCTGGCGCGACGCGCGGACAGCCCCTGCAGGCTTGCTCTCTCGCCCGCGGGGGGGCTGCCTTCGGGCCCTGGCCCCCGCGTTCTGGCCTGCCCCCTGCGGGGAGAGGCTAGGCGCTGCAGGGGCCAGCCCGACGTCGCTGGCCGCGGCAGGCGACAGCCCCTGCTGGCTTGCTCTCTCGCCCGCGGGGGGGCTGCCTTCGGGCCCTGGCCCCCCGCGTTCTGGCCTGCCCCCTGCGGGGGAGAGGCTAGGCGCTGCAGGGGCCAGCCCGACGTCGCTGGCCGCGGCAGGCGACAGCCCCTGCTGGCTTGCTCTCTCGCCCGCGGGGGGGCTGCCTTCGGGCCCTGGCCCCCCGCGTTCTGGCCTGCCCCCTGCGTGGGAGAGGCTAGGCGCTGCAGGGGCCAGCCCGACGTCGCTGGCCGCGGCAGGCGACAGCCCCTGCTGGCTTGCTCTCTCGCCCGCGGGGGGGCTGCCTTCGGGCCCTGGCCCCCCGCGTTCTGGCCTGCCCCCTGCGTGGGAGAGGCTAGGCGC
>VJNQ02000564.1:17500-20000 GCA_007827005.2 Populus simonii
CAGATGCCATGTCACAACGACAAAGCAGCAGGATATCATCAGCAAACCCGAGATGACTAATTCCCAAGGCTTGGCATTTGGGATGGAAGTTGAAGCCCGAAATCTGAGTGGAGCTTTTCAGAAGCCTAGAGAAGTATTCCATGCATATAATAAAGAGATATGGAGATAACGGGTCTCCTTGCCGGACACCACATTTGCCAGGGAAGAAACCATAGAGATTACCATTTATGCAAACAGAGAAGGAGGCAGTCTCAACACATTCCATAACCAGACGGACAAATCGAGCAGGGAACCCCAAAAGGTGCAGGAGATCACGAAGAAAAGGCCACTGAACTGTATCAAATGCTTTCTTGAAGTCAATCTTTATAGTGCATCGGGGTGACACACGTTTCCTCCCATAATTTCTCAACAATTCTTGCATGAGGTTTATATTGTCGGCCATGAGTCTCCCGCCAAGAAAAGCATTTTGAGAGGGACCAATGATATCATCAAGAACGTGAGCCAACCTCCCTGCAAGTATCTTGGAGATAACTTTGTAAGTTACGTTGCAGCAAGAGATGGGTCTATAATCTGCAGCTGAGTTGGCAGTGGTTGACTTGGGAACAAGAGCTATGGTAGAGTGGTTGAGCTGCTTGAGAAGCTTCCCTGAGGCAAAGAAGTCCTTCACAGCTGAGCAGAAGTCAGTTCCCACGATGCTCCAAGCTTTTTTAAAGAATGCAGATGTGTACCCATCCGGCCCTGGAGCTTTATTATCATCCATACTGAAGAGAACCTGTTTAATGTCATCAGCTGAAACAGGAGCAAGGAGATAGGCATGGGAATCAACATTAATGCAGGCTCCACTTTGTACCACCTCAGCTCGCAGAGGAATAATGTGCTTGGATGTTCCCAGTAACTCTTTGTAGTAAGAGACGAACTCTCTACCCACCTCTTCAACCGAAGTTGTTAACATACCATCTCTCCTAACTATGGCTGGAATGTAGCGTCTTCTGTGACGTTGGTTCAACAAAGAATGAAAGAATCTAGAGCCCTTGTCACATTCTTTAAAGAAAGCACACTTCAACTTTTGGCTAAAGAACATTTTTTCAGCTGACTTAAGATTAACAAGGTTGAGCCTCTGCAACTTTTCAAGAGCAAGGAGCTGACCATTGTCCATGTCATTTTGGAGAAGAAGCTGAGTGTCATCCAGGGCCTTTTCAGCTCTAGCAACCCTCTCCGAAATATGGCTAAAATGAAGGCTGTTGAGAGACCTTAGACTGCCCTTTAAGATTTTGAGCTTTTTGCAAAGGATATACATGTGCGTCCCGAAAACATCCAAAGACCAATTCTGAGATATGGTTTCCAAGAACTGGGGATGAGCAGTCCACATGTTGAAAAATTTAAAGTTCCTGTTGCCCTGAGGAGCCCGAAATCCTAGCTGGACAGTAGATGGAGCATGGTCTGAAAAAGCCCCTGGAGTACCAAAATGAACGTGAGCCATTTGTTGTATAGAGTACCAGTGGGTGTTCACCATCACCCTGTCAATCTTTGTCCAGACCGTGCCATTTGACCATGTGAAGTGGGAGCCTGTAGCATTCAAATCGGCCAGTCCAAGATCAGAGCAACACTCCCTGAAGTCAGAAATCTCATAGGTAGATACTGGCTCCCCATTATGCTTGTCCTCCTGAGAGAGGATAGAGTTAAAGTCACCCAGAAGAAGCCATGGGGAGTCCACACTCCATCTTCTAAGGTCTGCCCACAAAGTCCTCCTGGCCGAGATGGTGTTGAAACCATATATGAAGGTGGCTGAAAAACTGAATTGTTGCACCAAGCTTGTAACTAGAACGTGAATCCCCTGAGCAGAGGAGTGAAGCATCTCGACTTTCACTGTGGCAGGATTCCAAAACACAAGAATACGGGCATAAGCTGCATCCCCAGCATTGCTTACAAACTGCCATGTCTTCAACCGAAGCTTATGCAGACACTCAACTTTCGCCAGAGACAACTTGGTCTCTAGAAGACCACATACATCCAGCTTTTTACTCTTCATGAGGCTGGAGACCTCATGCTGCTTGAGAGGGCTATTAAGCCCCCTCACGTTCCAGCAGTGAACAATCATGGGTGAAGGAGGGTGGGAGCTGTCCCACCACTGCCAGAACTTTTATTGTGAATTCTTTGGACCGAGCTCCTGGTGAGCACACTTGGCCCTGGCCGATGGGGAGCTTTACTGCCAGGGGAGCCAACAGAGAGGGCAGGAGCTTTCCCCTTGGAGGGAACATGACGTTGAGGTGGCAAGATACATTCAGGTGGCAAAGAGGAGGTGGACGCCTGTCGCTTGTTCCCCGAGTTATGTTTCTTTTTACGAACAGTATGCCACTCTTCAGCACAGGCAACTGTGGGCTGGGAACAAGGTTGCTCAACCTGGACTACACAAGGCTCTGATGGGGCAGTGGGGGCATCAAGTTCAGGGCCAACCACTGAAGGGGGAGCAACTTGGGAGACTTGAGCTGGGGGGGCAGCA
>VJNQ02000564.1:27500-37500 GCA_007827005.2 Populus simonii
CGACGAAATCGGCAAAGTCGGCAGAATCGGCAGCAGGTGCTGGCGATGAGTCTGGACGGGCTGGATAGTCCAAGGCTCGACGAGAAAGACCGCAGGTTGAGACACTGGGGCAGTGGCAGCCCGCGGGACAGTGTCGGCAGATTCGGCAGCAGTGTCGGCAGATTCGGCAGCGTTGGCTTGGAATCGGCAGAGCCGGCGAAATCGGCCGAGCCGGCAGAATCGGCAGCAGGTGCTGACGATGAGTCTGGACGATTTATGGTCCAGGGATTGACGGAAAAGATCGTTGGTCCAGACAATGGGGCAGCGGCAGCCATGCCAACAGGGGGGAAAATCGGCAGCGCAGATGTGCAGCTGCAGGTTCGTCGGGGAAATTCGGCAGCGCAGATTTTTCGACGAACAAGGGCTGGACGCTGGACTGGCCGGGCCAGGCAGGAAAATTCGTCAGGGGGGCACGCTGATGAAAGTAGGTTCGTCGTGGAAAATCGGCAGCGCAGATTTTTCGACGAACACGGGCTGGACGGTGGACTGTCCAGGCCAGGCAGGAAAATTCGTCGAGGGGACACGCTGACGAAACAGCGCTGGTTCAGACACGGTGGGCGCAGTGTTGGAATCGGCAGCGCCGACAAAATCGGCACAGTCGGCAGCAGGTGCTGGCGATGAGTCAGGACGGACTGGATAGTCCAAGGCTCGACGAGAAAGACCGCTGGTTTAGACACTGGGGCAGTGGCAGCCCGCGGGACAGTGTCGGCAGATTCGGCAGCGTTGGCTTGTTGGCGCGGTGGGCCGATGCGAGTGGGGACTTGGGCAGCGGACAGTGAAAGCAAGAGTTTTCCCGATGCTGCCGGGAAAAACGCTCCTCGGGATGGCCGGGTGAGATGACCCGGCGGCCCGCGACGGGTCATTCAATTCCATGCCCCGTCAACATAACTCTCCGATGTACTGTTTGCTTTTTCGGAAGAAGAGATCCATCCCCCCATCCTCGGCCAGCCAAAAACGCTCCAATTAATGGCCGGGTGAGATGACCCGGCGGCCCGCGACGCGTCATTCAAATCACTGCCCTATCGGCTACAACTGCTGGTGGGGGGATTAGAGGCCTGCCATGGTGGTGAGGGGCGGCGAAGACCGTGAAAGCTAGAGTTTTTCCGAGGCTGCCGGGAAAAAGGCCCCTCGGGTGGCGGGGTGCGAGGACCAGGCGCGTCATTCAATTCTCTTCCCTATCAACTTGGCTCGCGTTGGCGGGATTGGAGGCCTACTGTTACAGGGCTAAAATCGTCAGGGGAAGAGCTGACGAAACAATGCTGGTTTGGATGCAGGGGGTAGTGTTGGAATCGGCAGCGCCGACAAAATCGGCAAAGTCGACAGAATGTCTGGACAGACTGGATAGTCCAAGGCTAGACAAAAAAGACTGTTGGTCCGGACATTGGGGCAGCGGCAGCCATGCCAACAGGGGGGGAAATCGGCAGCGCAGATTTGTGCAGCTGCAGGTTCGTCGGGGAAAATCGGCAGCGCAGATTTTTCGGCGAACACGGGCTGGACGGTGGACTGTCCAGGCCAGGCAGGGAAATTCGTCACGGGGACACGCTGACGAAACAGCGCTGGTTTAGACACGGTGGGTGCAGTGTTGGAATCGGCAGCGCCGGCGAAATCGGCAGAATCGGCAGCAGGTGCTGGCGATGAGTCTGGACGATTTATAGTCCAGGGCTTGATGGAAAAGACTGTTGGTCCAGACAATGGGGCAGTGGCAGCGCAGATTTGTGCAGCTGCAGGTTCGTCGGGGAAAATCGGCAGCGCAGATTTTTCGACGAACAGGGAGCTGGACTGGCCGGGCCAGGCAGGAAAATTCGTCAGGGGGGCACGCTGACGAAAGTAGGCTCGTCGGGGAAAATCGGCAGCGCAGATTTTTCGACGAACAGGGGCTGGACGCTGGACCGGCCGGGCCAGGCAGGAAAATTCGTCAGGGGGGCACGCTGACGAAAACAGGGGCTGCCGCGTGGAAAATCGGCAGCGCAGATTTTTCGACGAACAGGGGCTGGGCGCTGGACCGGCCGGGCCAGGCAGGAAAATTCATCAGGGGGGCACGCTGACGAAAGTAGGCTCGTCGGGGAAAATCGGCAGCGCAGATTTTTCGACGAACAGGGGCTGGGCGCTGGACCGGCCGGGCCAGGCAGGAAAATTCGTCAGGGGGGCACGCTGACGAAAGTAGGGCTCGTCGGGGAAAATCGGCAGCGCAGATTTTTCGACGAACAGGGGCTGGACGCTGGACCGGCCGGGCCAGGCAGGAAAATTCGTCAGGGGGGCACGCTGACGAAAACAGGGGCTGCCGCGTGGAAAATCGGCAGCGCAGATTTTTCGACGAACAGGGGCTGGGCGCTGGACCGGCCGGGCCAGGCAGGAAAATTCGTCAGGGGGGCACGCTGACGAAAACAGGGGCTGCCGCGTGGAAAATCGGCAGCGCAGATTTTTCGACGAACAGGGGCTGGGCGCTGGACCGGCCGGGCCAGGCAGGAAAATTCGTCAGGGGGGCACGCTGACGAAAGTAGGCTCGTCGGGGAAAATCGGCAGCGCAGATTTTTCGACGAACAGGGGCTGGACGCTGGACCGGCCGGGCCAGGCAGGAAAATTCGTCAGGGGGGCACGCTGACGAAAACAGGGGCTGCCGCGTGGAAAATCGGCAGCGCAGATTTTTCGACGAACAGGGGCTGGGCGCTGGACCGGCCGGGCCAGGCAGGAAAATTCGTCAGGGGGGCATGCTGACGAAAACAGGGGCTGCCGCGTGGAATGGCAGCCTACACGCAGATGCGAATTTTGCAGCGCGCGACGGCTTGTGCAGGTCATGGGTTCGACTTGGCGCGATCTGAAACCTGGACGAGGGACTGTCGACGCTGGACGAGCCAGCGCGGTGGCCTGTCGTGCCCCGTGCAGGGGGGGCCTGCCGCGGAGACAGCCCTCGCGGGCCCGACAGCGCAGGCCAGCGTCCCCGACGTCGCTGGCCGCGGCAGGCGAGCTGCCGGGGTTCCCGCATTCCTACAAGAAAACGTCGTGCTTTCCACATGAAACCAATCCAGTAAAATCAGCCGTATTTTTATGAGGCTGCCCACTGAATTTGTTGATACTTCTGAACTGATCCGGATGCCTGTTTGGGTTCGCTTTCCTAACCTTCCCCTTCAGTGCTGGTCACCATTATGTCTTTCTAAGCTGGCCAGCGTGATTGGGAAACCAGTGCACTCAGATACTCCAACAGCCTCCATGACCAGGCTTTCCTATGCCCGAGTGTTGATTGATATTGATTTGCTTGCTGAGTTGCCATCTTTGATTGATATCACCCTCCCCAATGGTGTTACCAAATCACAGGCAGTGATGTATGAATCACTGCCCAGGTTCTGCAAGTTATGCAAAACATTGGGACACTCCACTTCTGCATGCCATAAAGCTTCCAGTCATAAACGTAAAAAGCGTCCTCCACCACCCCTTGCTCCCTCTGGCTGTTCTAACACTTCAGCTGACACTGAAGCTGTTGAAAAACAGCCTCTCAGGAAGGAAGTTCAAGGTGAACCAGGAATTGACCCCATGGATGCTGAGGCAGCTGTGGTTATAGATAAGAATGCAAGGAGTTCTCTATGCAAGCGGGCAAAGTTGGCTGCACAACCAGGATCCCCTGATGCTCAGTCTGGCTCTCCTCAAGTGGTCCAGGTATCTGAAGGTTGCTTTGAAGCTGCCACAGCATCGCCCCCAAGGAGGCAATACTTGACAAGAAGCAAAGCTGCTGCCAACTCTACCTTTGGTCGACCAGGGAAGTCTTTAGGACTGCGTGCCAATCCCTCCTTGGCTGACTCCAGGATTCAGGGCAGCACTACTTCCACCCCCTCCTCTTCCCTCTGAAATATAATGATCTTGCGGAATATGGGCCATGGAACTTATCCTTGTGTCTTTGGATTTTGGGATTTTGCTAGTATGGTATCTTGTTGTTGCCTTCATAGGCCTGTCTTATATGTTGCAGTTTATGCTGTGTTGTATTGCTTTGCTGTTTGGGTTATTTGAACTATTTCCCTCTGTTGGTTCTGTTTGCTGGCTTTTCTTATTGCTGGCTTGTTGGCCCTGTTGTGGGTGTTTTTCCCTTTTGGAAAGTTTGTTTTGTGGAGTTGCCTTTATGGGTCTGTCTTCTTGGTGCAGTCATAGTTCTGCCTGTTGCTGTGCTGGTTTGTATTGCTGTTTGGGTTGCAGGATGTTGCTGCTTTGCTAGCTGGGGCCTGTTGCTTCCTTCAGTTGGTTGAAGACTGCTTCCCTTTATTGGTTATGTTTGATGGCTTTTCATCTTATTGCTGGCTTGTTGCCTCCGGATTTTGACCGTTAGGTCCTGAACTTTGTGGGTGTTTCCCCATCTGGACAGCCTGTTGGTTTCGGGTTGCTTGTTGGAGTAGCTTGGATGCTGTTGCTGGATGTTTCCGCTGCGCCCTTGGTGGCAAGCATGTTTGCTGGTTGTGGCTTCTGGTCCAAAGACAGTGTTCAAGGCTGTCTTGTTGTTAATCTGTTCCTCCTTGTTCGGCTTAGTGGGAGCATGTTCCCCTAGGCCTTTTGTTTTCTATTTTGCCTTGCATGGGGCTGTTCATGCTTTGGTTTATGGGATTTATTCCCCTTTTTGGGCTGGCTTGTGCTGGGGAGAATGTTCCCCTGCACTCGCCTTTTGTGTTTGCTAACGCTTGTTCAAGGGAGTCTGTTCCCTTTGCCGGTGTATGTACAGTTCTGCTGGTTTTCCAGCTTGTATCGCAAGCTTGCCTTGCTCTTTTTGATCTATAATATTCTTACATTTGATCAAAAAAAAAAAAAAAAGAGCTCTCAGTAGTGAGAGGTAAGAGAGAGAAGCTCTCGGTTGCAGGAAGTGGAAAACCCGATACTGTTCGCGTCCTCCATTTTCTCGTGCAATATCTTCTTCTCTTGCTTTCTGCACTCTCATAGGCTCTTCTCCTGGTCCCTTGGTTTAATTATTTCATGGCCAAGTCAAAGAAAAAAGCATCGACGCTGCGTTTTGCCCAGCGAGATTATGACTTCTGCTCGTCACGCCCTTCTTCCTCAAATGCTCAGCGGACCCTTCGACGAAGTGTTTCCCCTCATAGCCAGAACTCCTCTGGTCCTTCAAGGTCTGCCTCACCACCCTCTGCTCCTCCACGAACCACAATCACTCTTGCAGATGTGGTTAATTCCAATTGTGAGGCTAGGGTTTCCACAAAGCGTAGAAAGAGGGCTTTTCAGCGCACACCCCCTGCTGCTCCTCCATCATCTTCCTCTAAGCCCTGTGCACATCCTCCAACCTCCCCTGCCTCTATTAGACCACGAGGTGGCCCCTCTGTTGAGACTGGTTCTCTGAGCTCACGGTTTGGTGCTGGTAAACCGATGGTTGGAACTGCTCCTTCGCCGTCTCCCCCAGCACATGGTCAAGCCTCTCCAGGGAACCTTGGTCCTTCTTCATCCCACCATCATACAGGTACCACCATTCCATCGTCTCCTCCCTTAGTGTATTTCCCTGATTTCACTGCTACATCATCTTGTCAATTCCTTGAAGCTGACTTGGGTGTACACAAAGAATTGTGGAGGTCTAGTTTAATTGGGTTCATAGCTGGAAAATTCCCTGGCTATGCGTCCCTCTCTCAGTATGTTAATTCTACCTGGAAATGTAATGTTAATTTATCCATGCACGACTCTGGTTGGCTGATATTCAAGTTTGAGTCTGAATTGGACATGAATGCAGTGCTTAATGGAGGGCCTTACTCTATCTATGGCCGGCTATTGATTTTGAAACCTATGCCTGACTATTTTGACTTTGATACTTCTGAACTGATCCGGATGCCTGTTTGGGTTCGCTTTCCTAACCTTCCCCTTCAGTGCTGGTCACCATTATGTCTTTCTAAGCTGGCCAGCGTGATTGGGAAACCAGTGCACTCAGATACTCCAACAGCCTCCATGACCAGGCTTTCCTATGCCCGAGTGTTGATTGATATTGATTTGCTTGCTGAGTTGCCATCTTTGATTGATATCACCCTCCCCAATGGTGTTACCAAATCACAGGCAGTGATGTATGAATCACTGCCCAGGTTCTGCAAGTTATGCAAAACATTGGGACACTCCACTTCTGCATGCCATAAAGCTTCCAGTCATAAACGTAAAAAGCGTCCTCCACCACCCCTTGCTCCCTCTGGCTGTTCTAACACTTCAGCTGACACTGAAGCTGTTGAAAAACAGCCTCTCAGGAAGGAAGTTCAAGGTGAACCAGGAATTGACCCCATGGATGCTGAGGCAGCTGTGGTTATAGATAAGAATGCAAGGAGTTCTCTATGCAAGCGGGCAAAGTTGGCTGCACAACCAGGATCCCCTGATGCTCAGTCTGGCTCTCCTCAAGTGGTCCAGGTATCTGAAGGTTGCTTTGAAGCTGCCACAGCATCGCCCCCAAGGAGGCAATACTTGACAAGAAGCAAAGCTGCTGCCAACTCTACCTTTGGTCGACCAGGGAAGTCTTTAGGACTGCGTGCCAATCCCTCCTTGGCTGACTCCAGGATTCAGGGCAGCACTA
Organism: Populus simonii; assembly: GCA_007827005.2. NCBI lineage: Eukaryota > Viridiplantae > Streptophyta > Magnoliopsida > Malpighiales > Salicaceae > Populus > Populus simonii. The sequence continues at coordinate 34,063 of VJNQ02000564.1, forward strand.
CTTCCACCCCCTCCTCTTCCCTCTGAAATATAATGATCTTGCGGAATATGGGCCATGGAACTTATCCTTGTGTCTTTGGATTTTGGGATTTTGCTAGTATGGTATCTTGTTGTTGCCTTCATAGGCCTGTCTTATATGTTGCAGTTTATGCTGTGTTGTATTGCTTTGCTGTTTGGGTTATTTGAACTATTTCCCTCTGTTGGTTCTGTTTGCTGGCTTTTCTTATTGCTGGCTTGTTGGCCCTGTTGTGGGTGTTTTTCCCTTTTGGAAAGTTTGTTTTGTGGAGTTGCCTTTATGGGTCTGTCTTCTTGGTGCAGTCATAGTTCTGCCTGTTGCTGTGCTGGTTTGTATTGCTGTTTGGGTTGCAGGATGTTGCTGCTTTGCTAGCTGGGGCCTGTTGCTTCCTTCAGTTGGTTGAAGACTGCTTCCCTTTATTGGTTATGTTTGATGGCTTTTCATCTTATTGCTGGCTTGTTGCCTCCGGATTTTGACCGTTAGGTCCTGAACTTTGTGGGTGTTTCCCCATCTGGACAGCCTGTTGGTTTCGGGTTGCTTGTTGGAGTAGCTTGGATGCTGTTGCTGGATGTTTCCGCTGCGCCCTTGGTGGCAAGCATGTTTGCTGGTTGTGGCTTCTGGTCCAAAGACAGTGTTCAAGGCTGTCTTGTTGTTAATCTGTTCCTCCTTGTTCGGCTTAGTGGGAGCATGTTCCCCTAGGCCTTTTGTTTTCTATTTTGCCTTGCATGGGGCTGTTCATGCTTTGGTTTATGGGATTTATTCCCCTTTTTGGGCTGGCTTGTGCTGGGGAGAATGTTCCCCTGCACTCGCCTTTTGTGTTTGCTAACGCTTGTTCAAGGGAGTCTGTTCCCTTTGCCGGTGTATGTACAGTTCTGCTGGTTTTCCAGCTTGTATCGCAAGCTTGCCTTGCTCTTTTTGATCTATAATATTCTTACATTTGATCAAAAAAAAAAGAAAGAGCTCTCAGTGTTAACTGATCTAAATTACTCTGGTTGTCACTTCACATGGTCTAATGGCAGAGTATGGAGCAAGCTTGACCGCGCACTTGTCAATCCTTTTTGGTCTTTTGATCACTCTTCAGTTCATGTTCACTTTGACAATCCTGGTGCATTCTCTGATCATTCTCCTGCCACTGTTTCTTTCCACTCTCGGCAACTTATGGGAAAGAAGTGCTTTAAATTTTTTAATATGTGGTCTCATCATCCTAGTTTCTTGGAATTGGTTGCAGCTAACTGGCATTATGCAGTCCAAGGGACTCCCATGTTCATTCTCTGTAAGCGTTTGAAACATCTTAAGGGGCCCTTACGGGAGCTCAATAATCTCCATTACAGCCACATTTCTGAGCGGGTTGCTCGTGCTGAAGCTGCTCTGGATGCACATCAAACTCTCTTCTCTAATGACAGGGAGAATGCTCAACTTCATGAAGTGGACATGCACCTCCGCCAGAATCTTCTTCATCTTAAGGCAGCTGAACAACAGTTTTTTTCCCAAAAGCTTAAGTGCAAATTTTTCAAGGCATGTGATAAAGGCACCTCCTTCTTTCATGCCCTCATGAATAGGAAGCACGGGCAGAATTTTATTCCTGCCATCCAACGCAGCGATGGCTCTCTCACTTCTTCTTTGGATGAAGTTGGAGCTGTCTTTGTGGACTATTATAGTCAGTTGCTTGGCACTTCCAAGGACACTCCCTCCCTGGATATTAATGTTATTCAACATGGCCCTTGCCTAGACCCTGCCTCTATTACTTCTCTTCTTGCTCCAGTGTCTGATGCGGACATCAAACACGTTCTTTTTGCTATGGATGATGATAAAGCCCCCGGGCCTGATGGATTCTCCTCTTGCTTTTTCAAAAAGTCTTGGGATGTTGTTGGTCAGGACTTTTGTCTTGCTGTGCGGGATTTCTTTGAGTCAGGTGCTCTCCTCAAGCAAATTAATCACTGCATCATTGCCCTTGTTCCCAAATCAGCCAATGCTTCCTCTGCTTCAGATTTTCGTCCGATTTCCTGTTGTAATGTGATTTATAAGGTGATTGCCAAGATTCTTGCTCTGAGGCTTTCCCATGCTCTTGCTACTATTATTAGTCCATTACAGAATGCCTTTCTAGGGGGTCGTTTGATGGCAGATAACATTCATTTAGTTCAAGAGCTTCTTCGAAACTATGAACGCAAACGGACTTCTCCTCGATGCATGATGAAGATTGATTTCAGGAAAGCGTTTGACTCAGTTCAATGGCCTTTTCTCCGTCACCTGTTGTTGTTGCTTGGGTTTCCATGTCGGTTTGTGCACTTAGTGATGCAATGCGTTGTAACAGCCTCCTACTCTGTGGCTGTTAATGGAAGCCTTTATGGGTTTTTTCATGGGATGAATGGTGTTCGACAAGGTGATCCATTATCGCCCTATCTATTTATTGTTTGCATGGAATACCTTTCCCGGATGCTTCACATGGCTTCTCTGTCTCCTGGCTTTCGCTTTCACCCGAAGTGTGCCACTCTTGGTATTTGTCATCTGGCCTTTGCTGATGATGTTATTCTACTTTCCAGGGGAGATAGGCCTTCGGTTACCACTCTGTTTCAGCAACTGGCCATCTTTGGGAGAACCTCAGGGTTAGACATTAATGCCAGCAAATCCTTCATCTTTTTTGGCGGTGTATCAGCCAACATGAAACAACTCCTTCTCTCTGATACTGGGTTTGTTGAAGGGTCATTTCCTTTCCGCTACCTTGGTGTTCCCCTCAGTCCTCACAGACTCCTTGCCAGTCAATACTCTCCTCTTCTCCATAAGCTTGAGTCGGCAATCCAGGGTTGGTTGGGAAAGCACCTCAGCTATGCTGGCAGAGTGGAGCTGCTTAAGTCTGTTCTATATGGCATGGTTCAATTCTGGCTAAACATTTTCCCTGTTCCTGACACTGTCCTCAAACAAATCATTTGTATATGTCGTAATTTCTTGTGGTCTGGTTCTGTCTCTAGGAACAAATCTGCACTGGTCGCTTGGCACATGGTTTGTCTTCCTAAGACTGAAGGTGGGTTGGGTCTTTTTGACATTAGAGCTCGTAATAACAGCTTTCTTGCTAAACAACTCTGGAATATTCATCTTAAAGCAGACTCCGTTTGGATTCAATGGGTACATCACTTCTACTTACACACTCAGTCCATTTGGGACGCTACAGTTCACCCATGCTCATCTCCTTTGTGGAAATCCATTCTTACCTTACGGGACACTCTTGTTGATAAAGGGGGCAGCCGGTCTCAAGCTCTCTCGTTGTTGGAAAGCTGGAGCTCCTCTGTTGGCCCTTTCACAGCTCATGCTTATGATTTCTTACGGTCTCGAAGCCCTCCAGTGCCTTGGAAAAGGGTTGTATGGGAGTCATGGTCCATGCCTAGATACAGTTTTACTTTATGGTTGGCGGTTCTGGGTAGGTTGCGT
>VJNQ02000565.1:0-49765 GCA_007827005.2 Populus simonii
TCCATCTGATTACAACCATGTCGATGAGAGGAGAGATAAATTGGGTATCGATTTTTTCAAACTAAATCCTCTTGTTCTTTCCCTGTATAAAGAAGAATGTTTCAAGACTTTGAACATGCATCACCACGAAGACGGCGACAATAATAATGATGACGATGATGATAATAATAATGAAGAAGAAGAAGAAAAAGATGAAGATAGTCACGAGATTGCATGTAAGTCGTTGATCATGAACCGTGGCGGCGGCGGTGGTGGTGGCGACGAGGACAAGGGACCAAGGAAGATAGACTGGGGATATCTGGAGGAGTTAATAGATGAATTATTGGACGAGTTCGAATTATCAATGGACAGGTCAATAATGATGGACAATGGACAGTGTAGTTCTGTTATTAAGGTACAAGATGATGATGATGATGATGATTTGGAGCACCATAGTAACATAAACGAGCTTGCTGATGATTTCAAGGTGGCTGTGCATGGATTGCATGAAGTCCAATGGGGTCACTCTGAAGAACAATATATATGTTATCAAAATGATTTTTTTTTTTTTTTAATCCTCAGTTAGATCAGGATTAAGCTGATATATATTGATCTTAAAAAATACCTTCAAACTAATTGCAGCGGTAGATTCGTCGTCCATACTCCCTCCCTGGTCATAGACTACTGCTGTGGGGTTTGCATTAAAAGGGAACAAAAGGCCCATTTTCCCGGAGGCCCATAAAACGGTCTAAATCCCAGCCCATAAGTTTCACCTATTAAATTTTAGATTCTTAAGATTTGAAGTTTGTGAAAGCAAAAATCATTTAATGTTTTCTGTTATGAAGTAACAACGGAGCATTTCGATAGTGTGGCTAATTGGGTGACATCTGGAGGACCCGATTGAAAATTGTTTTGTTTGGCAACCCCATTAAGAATCAGACATTTTTTTTTCAAAAAAGAAAAAGAAAAAAAAGAGAGATAGGCCAGATTACCAGCCATAAATCAACACCCACCTGAAACTCTCAATTTCCCTATTTGCTTCTTTTCAAACTTTTCTTCTCCAACATTTGATTGTTCTGGGTCGGTGGATCTCATTGAAATGGTTTCTGTGCATACATTTTTATGCCCCCATTCCATAATCGCTTCTTTTGTTGTCAATATGCAGGACATCACTGATTCGGGAGGCACTGATATTACTTAGTAGACTCGTGTCCAATTCTGGCTACTCGGCGATAGTCTGGCGAATATTAACAGCTAGAAGAGATATGGCTACTTTGACCATTGATATTGCAAGCAGGTTGTCCCAAGAAGACCAGAGTCTGAGGCTTTCTGATGTCAATGGACATGTGAAAGAATCAGAAATTGTTGAGTTAGGTCAAGCATTAAGAAAAGGGTTTTTGCTTATTTAGGAGATAAAATATCATAAAAAAACCCGATATCATGGTTCAAATAAACTAGATTTGTATTTGTATGACATTAGGTGGCCCAAAAATATGCAGAAAGGTCCGAGCAAATAGATTCTTTTTTCCTGGGTTAGCCATAACCAATCAAAATTCCATTTAGAAGCTGCCCTGCTCCCAAAGATCTTGGAGGATTGTACACATTGAACATACGGTGCATGTCAAAAAAATATAAATGCAAAAGACTGCCTTTAGTTTCGCTACTGGTACTGATTTTTTTTTCAGGCTTTATTTATGTTTTTTCTTCTTTCTTTAGTGATTTAATTTAATGAAATAATGTATTCATGGAAATTCGCTAGTTCTAAATATTGGCAGATATATCTATAGGATCTGATATGATCCTTCTTTTCTTTTCTATCATGATTCTTCTTCCATTTACGAGTTGATTCCAGCATTATTTTAGGAGAAATATAAGTGATGTAGCTAGAATCATTCTTGTAATCAATGCACTTTGTGTGTATATATGTGATGGAATGTAATACAGAAAACATGAAATATAATACAATCTTTCTCTGTTATTCTTTCTAAGTCTCTTTTCTTCATGGTATCAGAGCTGGTTCATACTTACCAGTCTCATATAGTAATTGTTTAGATGGCTTCACGTGGAATGGAGAATATGGAAAGTTCTATTGCTCCCTCTTCATTCAACCAACGTTTGTATTCTGATTTGAATCTTCCTGATATGAATTCAAATCAACGTCTGTGTTCTGTTCAATTGAATGAGTTCAATTGGTCAAGGGCTGTGTCGTTAGCACTTGGTGGAATATCAAGAATCGAATTTATTGACAAAAGTAATGCTGCTCCTGATGTCAACTCTCCCCAGTATAAATCATGGTTTGCTAACGATCAAATGGTTCAGTCATGGCTACTCAACATTATGGAACCACACATCGCTGAAATCTTCAGCTATTCTGAATCTACTGCAGATTTATGGGATGCAGTCAAAGAGATGTATGGAAATCAAAATAATGCTGCCCGTGTGTTTCAACTCAAGAAAGATATTTCATGCTTGCACCAGGAAGGAAAATCATTTGTTCAATACCTTGGGAATATGAAAAACATGTGGAATGAATTGGCAATCTATCGACCTCACACCATAGATGCTGCAACCTTACTGAAACGAGCTGAAGAAGATAAAATCTTCCAACTTTTGGCTAATTCTCATGACTATGAAGATCTTCGTAGTCGTATACTCATGAACTCTGAATTACCATCCTTTGCAAATGTGTGCGCGACTATTCAACGGGAGGAAACTAGAAGAAAGGTTATGAACTTGAGCAGCAAATCAGATTTCTCTAAAGCCCGAGCTTTTGTATCCCATCAGAGACGCTATGAAGAGAAAGGGTACAAAAGTAGAAGATCTGATTTGAAATGTAACCATTGCAACAATCTTGGACACTCAGTTGAACGATGTTGGGATCTTCATCCTGAACTAAAACCAAAGTTTTCAAGAGACAACAAGGGAGGACATAAGCCTTTTCAACCATTAAGGTATAAAGCCAACTCTGTGAACTCTGTGACCAACCAGTCTGCAAATGGATTATCAACATTTACTTCTAGTCGACCTCATCAACGAATTTGCATCCTATCTTCATGCAAAGCAGAGTGCAAAACAGAGTGGAGGTGATTTAGAGGAGAACAAAGATTCATTAGCACTGATTGGTCAGTTTGCAGGATTTCTAGCTGCAAATAAAAATGTCTCAGTTCCAGATATTCCAGGTATTTTGAATGCCTTTTCTTATGCTCTTATTGTAAGTAATGTGCATGATTTTTGGATCATAGATTCAGGTGCCACTAATCACATAACCAATAAATGTAATCAATTGCTTGACTTTAACAATTTTTCTCCACCATCTCAAATATCCGTTGCCAATGGTAAATATGCACCAGTTTTTGGGGAAGGGAAGATTAAATTACTCTCTTAAACAATTGCATCTCCAGCCTCGTATGTTCCCTCCTTCCCGTTTAAACTACTATCTGTTTGAAGAATTACAACATCACTAAATTGTCGTGTTGTTTTCTCTCCTTACAATGTTGTATTTCAGGATCTAGTTACCAGGAAGACGATTGGTGAAGGATTCTTCTTTCAAGGTCTCTATTACTTTTCTAAAGATTTTTGCATACCCAAGAGTTTTCAAGTCACTGGTTGTTTAGCTTCAGAGCCACAATTATAGCATCAGCGTTTGGCACATCCTTCAGAGCCTATTTTGGCAAAATTGTTTCCAAATTTGAACAGCAAATCAATAAACTGTGATGTTTGCCCTTTGTCAAAATCTACTCGTTTACCATTTCCTTATTCCACATCTTATTCAGTTAAACCGTTTGATTTTACTTCGTTACATTTGTTGATGATTTCTCTCGTTTTACTTGGCTATATTTGTTAAAAGCAAAAAGTGAAGTTGCCACTGTATTTCAAGATCTCCATCATTTGGTTCATACTCAATTCTCATCCAAAATCAAAATTCTACGATCAGATAATGGCTCTGAATATATATATCTAATATCATGATACAATACTTGAGCATGCATGGCATTATTCACCAAACTAGTTGTGTCCATACTCCACAACAAAACGGGATAGCAGAGCGAAAGAACCGAGACTTACTAGAGAAAATGAGATCACTGATGTTTCAAATGCATGTTCCCAAAATATTTTGGTCTCAAAGGGTACTCACAGCTGCCTACCTTGTAAACAGATTGCCTAGTAAAAATCTAACGTTTAATTCTCCAACTGAGTTATTGACAGGGAAGAAGCCATCTCTATCGCATCTTAAAGTCTTTGGTTGTTCTTGTTATGTGCATATTCCATCCTCTCAGTGTGACAAATTGGATCACAAAGTAGTCAAATGTATGTTCTTGGGCTATTCTCCAACACAGAAGGGATATAAGTGTTACAATCACACAACTCATAAGCTTGTTGTTACCAGGGATGTTCGGTTTGATGAACACACATCTTATTATTCCTCTTCCAGTGAGATTATCAATTAGGGGGAGTCTTCATCAACTTTATTTCCTTTGCCAACTCCGGTAGTCGAGGCATATTGCCCAGAACAGTCTTACTGTAATGCAGGAATGGACATCCATACTGATCCTATTCCGGCCACAACAGAGGGGGTTGATCTGCAGATTGAACATCAGGAGCACCTTCGTTCCTCCTCCAGGCGTAATCCTATTTGTAACCGTAGACCATCATCCAGGCTTCATGATTATGTGACGTATACAGTGAAGCATCCTGTAGCCAATGCTCTAGCATATCATAGATTGTCTTCATCTTATGGAGCTTATCTCAGTACTATCGCCAAAGCAACAGAACCATGCAGTTTTCATGAAGCCTGTCATCAAACAGTTTGGCAGAAGGCTATGCACGAAGAGCTTCAAGCTTTGGATGCCAATCACACTTGGAGTATTGTATCACTTCCAAAGAATAAAAAGGCTGTTGGAAGTCGTTGGGTATATAAGATCAAATTCAAGACAGATGGTTCCATTGAAAGACATAAAGCAAGATTAGTCGCTCAAGGCTTCACTCAAACATATGGCATAGACTACAAGGAAACTTTTGCACCAGTTGCAAAAATGAACACCATTCGCACTCTGCTCTCAGTTGCTATAAATCATGGCTGGTTTTTATCTCAAATGGAAGTCAAGAATGCCTTTTTACACGGCGACCTCCAAGAAGAAGTGTATATGAAGTTACCACCCGGCCATCCTCAGAGTAATGATCCACAGCTGGTCTGCAAATTGCATAAATCTATCTATGGCTTGAAACAATCTCCCCGTGCTTGGTATGCTAAGTTGAGCACTGTACTTACTAACTTGGGTTCACCAGAAGCAATGCTGACCACTCACTATTTGTTCGTATTAAGCCTGATGAAAGGTTGGTGGTTTTAATTTATGTTGATGATCTTATTGTTACTGGTAATAATCATGCAGCTATTGCCACTCTTAAGCGTATTCTTCATCAGCGATTTGCTATTAAAGACCTTGGCGTTTTTAAATATTTTCTTGGCATAGAGATGGCTACTTCTCACAAAGGATTGTTTTTGAATCAACGCAAATATGCTGAACTTGTTGCATGAAGCTGATATGCTTGATTGCAAACCTGCAAAAACACCTCTGGATAGCAAACTTCAGCTGACTTTTGATGGGGACTCTTTTGATCAACCTCAGCTTTATCAAAAATTGGTGGGCAAGCTTATCTATCTTACCATCACATGCCTGATCTGAGTCATTCAGTTAGTATTGTCAGTCAATTCATGCACTCACCTACTGCAGCTCATATGATGATCATCAAACGGATTCTTCGATATCTCAAGGGCACTATTGGACGTGGAATTCTTATGCAAAACCATGGCCACACACAGATACTCGGTTACACTGACGCAGATTGGGCAGGAAATACTCTTGATCGCAAATCTACTATGGGGTATTGTATCTTTGTTGGAGGAAATCTAGTTTCATGGAAAAGTAAAAAACAATTAGTCGTTGCTCGTTCCAGCGCTGAAGCTGAATATCGCGCCATGGCTTCCACTGCATCTGAACTTATATGGCTGAAAGCATTGTTAACTGATTTAGGTGTCTTTCACCCTCAACCTATGTCCCTTTGCTGCGATAATCAAGCCGCAATGCATATTGCTTCCAATCCAGTATTTCATGAACGAACCAAACACATCGAAGTTGATTGTCTATGTTAGGGAGCAAGTTCAGCAGATGATTGTTACTCAATATACTAGGAGCCAGGATCAACTTGCAGAATTATTCACCAAAGCCTTGCCCTCTGCCCAATTTCAATTGTTGCTTTCCAAGCTGGGATCAATCAATCTTCTTGATCCAGCTTGAGGGGGAGTATTGGCAGATATATCTATAGGATCTGATATGATCCTTCTTCCCTTTTCTGTCATGATTCTTCTTCCATTTATGAGTTGATTCCAGCATTATTCTTAGGAGAAATATCAGGGATGTAGCTAGAATCATTCTTGTAATCAATGCACTTTGTGTATATATATGTGATGGAATGTAATACAGAAAACATGAAATATAATACAATCTTTCTTATTATTCTTTCTAAGTCTTCTTTTCTTCACTAAACAATTATTTTATTTAGATTGCTGGAGGGATACTATGTAATTTGATATCTTCACAAATGTTTTGTTTGTTTAAGCAGTTGAATCTGCATGAATTTCTTCGGTATGCTATTACCTTGAGCTTAAAAGTTGGATGATATATCCTGTTATAGACTCGGGCATTCGACCTAGGAAAGTTGACTGTCATTATGGACGCAGGCATTAGAGCAAGTCACTGGCGCTGCTGGCACGTAGTGATTAGGAGTCACTATTGGACTCTAATCTCCGAATCTCGCTTGAGCTCTAAATTCATTTCTACCTGTGTTTCAGCTGTTAAAAATACCAGGTTTCCAATTTTGTTCTGGTTGTTGTTTTTGTTTTTTATTAATTTGGAATGATATATTTGATTTCAAAGTATTTCAGACTACTGTTTTGTGGTTGTCACACACACACACACACCAAGTTATCAATTCTATTCTGTTGTTTTTTTTTTTTAAAAAAACTGGAATGATACATTTTGATTTTGAATATTTTCTCGGGAGTATTGTTTCGAGATTGCACTATACATAACAGAATTGACAACTTGGTGTGAATTTAGATAAATTAATTTTAAATTATACAATTAAAATTTTAAACACAACATTAAATTCTAAATATAATTTCAAAATTTAAATATTTCTATTTAGTAACTACTAGATTGTTTTTTAAATTATCTAGCGTTACTTTGCGGGTTAGATCAATTTTTGTTTTAACATTAAAATAAAAATCCAAGCATAGCTAACGTTTTTCTAGTAAAAAAAAATTAAACTATATAGGAGCTGATCTAAAATAACTCAATCAACTCAACGAGCTCAAAGATAATATGAACGACTAGTAAAAATATAGTTTAATTTAAAAAAATATTAACATGACAACATATTGAATCGACTCGGATTAACTTTCAAATTATGAAGCTCAACTCTTAATAATTTCATTGTTGAGTGATGAAATTAAAAAAAAAATCAATTTAAAAAAAGAACACAATAAAATAACCTAAATCTACCCATGTTAACTCGCAAAACTCGTGACCCGGGTCATGAAACTGAGATAACTTCATAGAAAATAAATCAAAACAAATGACAAAGTGTAATTCCTAATCAATCAAATATTGAATAATGAAATTAAAAAAATATTAATTAAAAAAATAGACAAAAAAAACTTAAGACAACTGGATTAACTTGCCAAATCCATGACATGGGTCATGAGACCAAGACAAACACAAAGAAAGAAAACCACAATAAATTATGAAGTCTAATCTTCAATAAAATAAGTATTGAAAGATGAGATTAGAGAAAAAACATACATTTAAAAAAACAAAAAAAAAAAAACATAATTTACAGAATGGAGCGGGCAAAATGAAATTGAAACATCTCGACTGAAACTTGCTGAGAAATTCAAAATAGATCGACAGAGCAAGATGAATTTGTTCTAGGTTTTTTTTTAAAATGATATGAGATATACTTGTCATCCTAGGTAGAATAAAACAAAATTGACAGCCTCTGGCTTACTCTAATTTGGTTTCCTTTTTAACACCTGAAACAAGATCGTAGAGCAGTACAGGAGTGCTGATCAATGTGAGGGATAGATCATTTCAGCACATAAATTATGCCACTTTTCTTTCTTTCGGTCAATATCAGCAATAAAGAAGTACAGTCCTCGGTTGCTCGATATTCTACTCAATGCTATAATCTTCATTTTGGTTCTACCGTAGATATATTGATGAAGTTACAAGAGCGATCAGATTCAGATAGAGCAGGCAGATTTCCAAGGCCATAATGCAATGAAAACGACCAATAATAGCTTTATGCAGCTATTAAAGCCACCGAAACGTTGAAGAGGAAGGCAGGGAGCACTGGCTTTTTCAAGGAAGAGGGGCGGTTGCTTGCAAAGAGGTTCATAAAGAGTTTGGACGGTTAAATCAAAGATGATGCTGGGATGAGTTTGGATAAACTTGATTGCAATGTTTCTATTGTTAGTTAGTGGAGACAAACAATGTCCCACCATATGCGAGTGGGAATACCTAATCTCCCACTTGGCACATGGTGGAGGACACAAACGGTGGGCATAAATCAAGGCATGATTTATGCCCCTTCACTCCCATCTTGTATACATATAAGCTCAGTGAAGAGCTGCGTGTGTGAGTGTGAAAAACACAGAGAGAAGAAGAGTTGCAGAGAAGAATAGAGAGAGCTTGAGTGAGTAGAGTTGAGTTGAGAGAGTTTTCTCCTCCTTTGTTTGTATTGTTTCTTTGAGTGATTAATACAAACCAGTAGTTCCGTGGAGTAGGCAAGTTGCTGAACCACGTAAATTTGTGTGAGTTTGATTTCTTGAATGTCCCAACAACTGGTATCAGAGCTTGTTCTTGAAAAAGAGGGTGTTTGATCCAAACCCAGAAATCAAAGTTTTCAAAACGTGTTTTTGAACATACCATCATGTAGGGGAAGACAAGACGAATTCACTGTTGAAAACCCGGAGAAGAACCGACGTCCTGCATGCCCGCACGCGTCTTCCTCGCCTGAATTCCTGCAATTGAATCGGGTCGACCCGCCACGTCATCAGACAGTCAGTAGCCACGCCAACAATTTTGCACAGTCATCCGCCACGTCATCAGCCCACTCAGCAGACACGTAAGAACACAGTCGTGTTAGCAATATCACGCGTGTATTTGCCACGTCAGCAACAGGTGGGCCCAGATTGATTACGTGGATGCCACGTCATCTGGCCACGTCATCACTTTGGGTTTTGATTCAGTGCTTCGCAGACACTATTTTGGCCTGACACACGGCTTCATCTGCACCGTCTGTTGACCCAAAACTTTGATTGTTAAGATTTGAACCATCCGAAGTCCGATTTGGGTGATCTCAGTGTCGTTTCCAATATTTTTTGGCCGTTCTGGACACATCTGTAAGGTCAGATTTGACAGATTCAAATCCGAGACATATTAAAATGGCAGCTGAAATAAAGGCGGGGGAATTGAAAAATTTGATGGAACAAATTTTGGATATTGGAAAATGCAAATTGAAGACTATCTATATGGGAAGAAACTTCATCTTCCTCTGTTGGGGAGCAAACCAGAGAATATGCTAGAAGAAGATTGGCAAATTCTTGATAGACAGGTTTTGGGCATTATCCGGCTATCCTTGTTGAGAAGAGTTGCTCACAATGTTACAAAAGAAAAATCCACTGCAAAATTGATGGAAGCCTTGTCTGGGATGTATGAGAAGCCCTCAGCAAATAATAAAGTGCACTTGATGAAGAAGTTGTTCAACTTGGAAGATGACAGAAAGCACCTCTGTTACACAACATCTCAACAACTTCAATACCATCACAAATCAATTGTCATCTGTTGAGATTGAGTTTGATGATGAGATCCGTGCACTCATTTTGCTAGCTTCACTTCCAAGCAGTTGGGAAGGTATGAGGACAGCCGTGAGCAACTCAGCTGGAAAATCCAAACTGAAATATGATGACATCCGAGACTTGATTTTAGCTGAAGAAGTGCGAAGGAAAGACTCAGGTGAAAATTCAAGTTCAGGATCAGCTCTCAACATCAACACTCGAGGGAGGAGACAAGATAGAGGCTTATCCAGAGGCAGATCAAAATCAAGATATAGAAGTAAAAGCAAGTTCGGACCTAGAAAGCAGGTTGAATGTTGGAATTGTGGCAAACCTGGTCATTTCATGAGGAATTGCACAAAACCAAAAAAACCTGAAGCTGACTCTGCAAACGCTACCATCGATGAGGTGCAAGATGCTTTGATTCTTGCTGTACAAAGTCCAATTGATGATTGGATTCTTGATTCTGGTGCTTCATTCCACTGTACACCACACCATGAGATGATGCAAAACTATGTTGCTGGAGATCACGGTGTAGTCTATCTGGCCGATGGAAAACCAATGGATATTATGGGTATAGGAGATGTGCAAATCAAGACAATGAATGGATCTATATGGAACTTGCAAAATGTAAGGCATGTTCCTGGACTAAAGAAGAAGTTGATCTCAGTCGGACAACTTGATGATAGTGGCCATTCAATCCTTTTTTCTGGAGGTATGTGGAAGGTATCAAAGGGAGCAATGGTTTTGGCTCGTGGAAAGAAAACCGGCACCCTATATATGACCACAAGATTTGCAGACATTATTGCCTCTATTGAAGCAGAAAATCAAGCACATCTATGGCACTGTAGACTCGGCCATATGAGTCAAAAGGGGATGAAGATACTTCAATCGAAGGGAAAGCTGCCAGAGCTTTAAAATGTTGATCTAGACATTTGTGAAAGTTGTGTTCTTGGAAAACAGAAGAAGCTCAGTTTCTTAAAGGTTGGTAGGACCTTAAGACCAAGAAAGCTAGAACTGGTACACATAGATTTATAGGGACCGTCTCCAGTAGCATCTCTTGGAGGTTCTCGGTATTACGTGACTTTCATTGATGATTTCAGCAGAAAGGTATGGGTCTACTTTCTGAAAAATAAATCTGATGTGTTTGAAACATTCAAGAAGTGGAAGGCTATGGTTGAGACTGAAACAGGTCTAAAGTTGAAATGCTTAAGATCTGATAATGGAGGAGAATACATTGATGGAGGTTTCAAAGAGTATTGCGCTGTCAATGGTATCAGAATGGAAAAGACTGTTCCAGGCACACCACAACAGAATGGCATTGCTGAACGAATGAACAGGACCATCAATGAACGAGCTAGAAGCATGAGGTTGCATTCAGGGTTACCTCAAACATTTTGGGTTGATGCAGTTCATACTGCAGTTCACTTGATCAACCGTGGACCATCAGTTCCTTTGGAATTCAGACTGCCCGAGGAAGTATGGAGAGGAAAAGAGGTACAACTCTCTCATTTGAAGGTCTTTGGGTGTGTTTCCTTTGTTCACATAGATTCTGATGCTCGCAACAAGCTAGATGCCAAATCCAAGAAATGTTTCTTCATTGGCTATGGAGATGAAGAATTTGGATTTCGGTTATGGGATGATCAGAACATAAAGATTATCAGAAGCAGGAACGTGATCTTTAATGAGAAAGTTTTGTACAAAGACAGATCAAGTGTAGAAACAGATATGGCTGATTCAGATACAAGTCCACAAAAATCTGAATTCATAAGATTAGAAAGGCTTCCCGATGTTACCGAGCAGAACAAAACTCAAGAGTCTTTACAAGAAGATTCAAGCACATTTGTACCCACTACTACATAAGAAGATGCAGAGCCAAGTGAACCAATTGTTTATGTTCACAGGTCTTCAAGGACTGTAAAGCCCCCACAAGGTTCACACTTCTACTGAATTATATTTTGCTAACAGATGGTGGTGAGCCGCTAAGTTATGAAGAATCTTTACAAGATGGAAACTCAAGCAAGTGGGAGTTAGCCATGAAGGATGAGATGAGTTCATTGCTAAAGAACAAGACCTGGGAGCTAACCACACTACCTGAAGGAAAGGAGGCTTTGCAAAACAAATGGGTTTACAGAGTAAAGACTGAGCATGATGGAAGCAAACGATTCAAGGCAAGACTTGTTGTAAAAGGGTTTCAACAAAAGAAAGGGATTGACTACTCTGAGATATTTTCTCCAGTTGTGAAGCTCACAACAATCAGAGTTGTTCTGGGGTTAGTAGCTGCAGAAAATTTACATCTTGAACAATTAGATGTAAAACCAGCATTTCTTCATGGTGAATTGGAGGAAGACATTTACATGCAACAACCAGAGGGGTTTGCAATACAAGGAAAGGAGAACCAAGTCTGCAAGCTACAGAAAAGCCTATATGGTTTGAAGCAAGCTCCAAGACAGTGGTACAAGAAGTTTGACAACTTCATGTGTAGTTCGAGATACACAAGATGCCAGGCTGATCATTGTTGTTATGTCAAACATTTTGACAACTCCTACATTATTCTACTATTATATGTGGTTGATATGTTGATTGCAGGATCTAGCATTGAGGAGATTGACAAGCTGAAACAACAACTGTCAAAACAGTTTGAAATGAAGGATCTGGGAGCTGCTAAACAAATACTTGGCATGAGAATCATCAGAGATAAAGAAAAAGGCATACTAAAGCTCTCACAAACAGAGTATGTCAAGAAGGTTCTCAGCAGGTTTAGTATGGATAATGCTAAACCAGTAAGTACACCTCTGGGGAATCATTTCAAGCTCAGCAAAGACCAGTCACCAAAAACTGAGCTAGAATGTGGATACATGGATAAGATTCTATACGCCTCAGCTATTGGCTCTTTGATGTATGCTATGGTCTGTACCAGACCAGACATTGCCCATGCAGTGGGAGTTGTAAGCCGATATATGAGCAATCCTGGAAAGCAACATTGGGAGGCGGTGGAAATGGATCATGAGGTACTTAAAAGGTTCATCGGAGACATGTCTTACCTTCACAGCTGGTGGTTTGAAACTTGAAGGTTTTGTAGACGCTGATCTAGCAGGAGATGTTGATAGCAGAAAGAGCACTACAGGATATGTATATACTCTAGGAGGTACTGCTGTTTCCTGGAGTTCTACCTTGCAAAAGATCATCACTCTTTCAACAACAGAAGCTGAATATGTTGCAGTCTCAGAATCTGCAAAAGAGATCGTATGGTTGCAGAGTTTCCTGAAAGAATTGGGCAAGATGAATGGAAAGGGTACTTTGTATAGCGACAGTCAGAGTGCAATCTTCCTTGCCAAGAATCCAGCATTTCACTCCAGGACTAAGCATATTCAGATCAAATATCACTTCATCCGATAATTGCTAGACGATGAGCAACTGATGCTAGAAAAGGTCTGTGGAAGCAAGAATCCAACTGACATGTTATCCAAAGGAGTTACACTTGATAAACTGAAGTTGTGTAAAACTTCAGTTGGTTTTCAAGGATAAAAGATGATTTCATTGTTTGTCTCCAAGTGGGAGATTGTTAGTTAGTAGAGACAAACAATGTCCCACCATATGCAAGTGGGAATACCTATTCTCCCACTTGGCACATGGTGGAGGACATAAACGGTGGGCATAAATTAAGGCATGATTTATGCCCCTTCACTCCCATCTTGTATACATATAAGCTCAGTGAAGAGCTGCGTGTGTGAGTGTGAAAAACACAGAGAAAAGAAGAGTTGCAGAGAAGAATAGAGAGAGCTTGAGTGAGTAGAGTTGAGTTGAGAGAGTTTTCTCCTCCTCCTTTGTTTGTATTGTTTCTTTGAGTGATTAATACAAACCAGTAGCTCCGTGGAGTAGGCAAGTTGCCAAACCACGTAAATTTGTGTGAGTTTGATTTCTTGAATGTCCCAACATCTGTCACAACTGTTGACTTCAGCTATCACAAGCACAACAGTGTAAAAGCACGGAAACATACAAGAACTATCCTGGCAATTTCAGTGCCCCGCAAAACACTCAATTGATGCAAGTTACTAATATGATTGCAATGGTTTTCAATGCATTCTTCGAAGACCTGGGAATTCAATTACTTCCTTTAATTAGTAGAGATGGTGTCCCTGTCTGTTGTAGACTACAGATTGCAGTTGAATCGTATGTATTTTAAAAAATAATTTCTATCACTTTTCCAAACAGGCACGTAATCTGTTACTTCAACAACATCAGCATCTGTCTGTCTACGTTGTCAAATGGTTATGCTACTTATTAATGATCCTCTCAGCAAATTGTTTCGGAAAACACATGATCAAACCATGAAAAGGCTGTTTCCAAAAAGAAAAAGAGGAAGAAAATCACCCTTGAAAAGCATGAAAGTACACCGAGTTAAGATACTGTAATCTGTTGAATCTAACTATACATTGCTTGGACATTTCCTAGCATTTTCTTTATCTTAATTAGCTGACTCAGCCTTTTGTTTTTCTTCCTTCCTGATTACACAGACACACGATAAAGGTAAGGATAGACAAAATCATGAGTGTTACGTCTCTAGATGCTTAACATGCATGTACATATATATCCTTCAAATATGTGTGTTTAATAAAAATCAATTATTTATTTGTGGGATAATATGTAAATATGAAACAAAAGCAGCTACAAATATATAAAGAATATATATAATCGTAGAATATTCTCAAATAAAAAACAAGACAAGAAAAAAAGTTGTTGTCGAAGATACCTGTCAATAGCGCATTTCAACAACAAGTACATTTTCATTCAAAGCTTACAAACTAAATTAATTAATTATTGATAATTTCATTCAAGAGTTTTCTACTTTTCTACTTGTATTTTTACTAAGAATGAAATCCCTCTATCCATGTTAATTAATTATTGATAATTCATAAAATTTGTAAAATCAATAAATCTAATTCAATCAAGCAAAATTAATCCAAGATTAAGTAGAATCAATTCCCATAATTCATTGAATTTACAAAATAAATAAATAATCTTATCAATCAGTTTCATATTTATTTTTAATAATCTTAAATACCATATCGCACAGTTTGTTTTATGTGCATGTGATTCAAGAAGGATAGAGGAGTCAAGGACAACTTTGGCGGAGAGCCTTACCCCAGAAAAGGATATTTGACTGCCCAACTTGATTAAGATTCGTTGAGATAAGCATCAGCAATGACGTAATTTGCATACCATTAATAAACAATACGACAAAGACCAAGAACTCGGTTATAATAAGTCCTCCTCAACATAGAGGAACTCCTGCAGAGGGAAAAAAAAATGATCCAAGAAAGTTGAGAGAAAAATGGCGGAGAGTGCAGTGACCTTTCTACCTGAGAAGCTTGCACCTCTTTTTGAAAATGAGCTGCAGTTATTAAGAGGTGGGCGGGAAGAAATTGTATATGTGAGAGGAGAGTTGGAGCGGATAAGAGCCTTCCTACGCGTTGCAGATACATTAGAAGAGAGCGATGAGGAAGTCAAGGTGTGGGTTAAGCAAATAAGGGACGTAGCATAACCATTTGACAACGTAGACAGACAGATGCTGATGTTGTTGAAGTAACGGATTACCTGTTTGGAAAAGTAGTAAAGATTACTTTCTAAAATACTTACGGTACGATAAAGGTAAGAATAGACAAAATCATGAGTGTTACGTCTCTAGATGCTTAACATGCATGTACATATCCTTCAAATATCTGTGTTTAATAAAAATCAATTATCTATTTGTAAGATAATATGTAAATATGAAACAAAAGACAGCTACGAATATATAAAGAATATATATAATCGTAGAATATTCTCAAATAAAAAACAAGACAAGAAAAAAATTAAGTTGTTGTCGAAGATACCTGTCAATAGCGCATTTCAACAACAAATACATTTTCATTCAAAGCTTGCAAATTAAATTAATTAATTATTGATAATTTCATTCAACAGTTTTCTACTTTTCTAAGAATGAAATCCCTCTATCCATGTTAATTAAATTTATATCTATGCAATGCCATTATGTAAACAGAGTTAACTTTCGAAAGTTACAAACCAACCCCAACTCCAAACACCATCATTGCACTCACTGGAGTTTCAGAAACACTAATTGAAAAGCTAAAAAAATCATCCATGTCTGAGGGCGTGGTTACTTTTTTACTCACCAAGCTCGGAGACTTCCTCGCAGAAAGGGGAAAACAACTGGCAGGAGTCCAGGGTGAAGCAGAGTATATCAGTGATGAACTTGAGTTCATGACAGCATTCCTAAGACTTGCAGATGCGATGGAAGACGGTGATCCTGTTCTAAAATGTTTGATCAAGAAAGTGAGAGATGCAGCTTATGACACGGAGGATGCTCTCGATAATTTCAGCCTATCCCTTGCTAGTGATACTGGGCACGGGTTTTTTTCCTGTTTCAGGAAAATCTCTCGCTCTATTAAAGATGCAAGAGCTCGGCGTCGAATTGCCTCAAAAATTCAAAGCATCAAGTCTCGAGTGATCAGTATCTCAGAGTCACATCGGAGATACTGCAATAAAAATAATATAATGATTCAAGGATCAAGCTCCATCAGCATCCCTAGGCTTGAATGTCAAAAGGATGCCCTTCTACTAGAAGAAGCTGATCTTGTGGGCATTGAAAAACCCAAAAAACAGCTGATCGAGTGGCTTCTTGGAAGCAAATCAGGACGTGAAGTGATTTCTGTGGTCGGAATGGGAGGCTTGGGAAAATCAACCTTGGTCAAAAAGGTCTACGATGATTCAGACGTGAAGAAACACTTCAAGTTCCGTGCTTGGATAACTGTATCTCAATCTTTTAAGAGAGAGGACCTCTTAAAAGACATGATTCAACAACTCTTCCGTGTTCACAGGAAACCAGATCCAAAAGGTGTGGACAGCATGAGCTACAACAAGCTAAGGAGTGTCATCCATGAATTCCTCCGACAGAAGAAATACCTGATTGTCCTGGACGATGTGTGGCACACAAGTGCTTGGCGTGCTTTACAGCATGCGTTGCCGTACAACATCTGTGGCAGTCGGATATTGGTCACAACACGTAATACTGAAGTTGCCTCCACTTCATGCATGGATTCCCCTGACAAAGTCTACCCTTTAAATCCGTTGTCTCAAGAAGAATCTTGGACTTTATTCTGCAAAAAGATATTTCAGGATAACCCATGCCCTCCACATTTGAAGAATGTTTCAGAAACAATTTTGGGTAGATGTGAGGGATTGCCGCTTGCAATTGTAG
The DNA here is from genome assembly GCA_007827005.2 of Populus simonii. NCBI lineage: Eukaryota > Viridiplantae > Streptophyta > Magnoliopsida > Malpighiales > Salicaceae > Populus > Populus simonii. Next base: position 17,136 of record VJNQ02000565.1, read on the forward strand.
CAATTAGTGGTGTTCTGGCAACAAAGAACAAGAGTAAAACAGACGAATGGGAAATGGTACATCTTAGCCTCGGTGCTGGATTAGAAGAAAATGACATGCTGATGAGTGCAAGAAAAATACTGTCACTGAGTTACAATGATTTGCCTTACTATCTTAAATCTTGTTTGTTGTATTTCAGCATCTTCCCTGTGGGTAATCGAATCAAGCGTATGAGGCTTATTCGATTGTGGATAGCTGAAGGATTTGTGAAAGGCAAAGAAGGAATGACAGTAGAGGAAGTTGCACAAGACTACCTGAATGAGCTCATGAAGAGAAGCTTGGTTCAAGTGGTTAAGGCAACCAGTGATGGACGGGTCAAAACATGCCGCGTCCATGACCTCCTGCGCGAGATTATGATTACAAAGGCAAAAGATCAGGACTTTGTGGCAATTGCCAAGGAAGAAGGCAAGATATGGCCAGAAAAAGTTCGTCGTGTGTCGATGCATAATGTCATGCCAAGTAAACAGCAAAGACATGTTGCCTCTCGATTTCGTTCATTGCTGACATTCTGGGGGGCAGATTGTAGTTATGAGTCTCCTGTGCACAACTTATTTTCTGGTCGTCTCAGGCTGCTTCACGTGCTGGATCTGGAAGGTGCACCTCTAAAGGAATTTCCTAATGAAGTTGTCAGCCTCTTCCTCTTAAAATATTTAAGTTTGAGGAATACCAGAGTGAGTTTCATTCCAAGTTCCATTAGCAAGCTTAAGAATCTTGAGACGTTGGATCTGAAACATGCCCAAGTTTCTGTATTGCCTGCTGAGATTCGAAAGCTCCGAAAACTTTGCTACCTCTTGGTGTATCGCTATGAAATTGATTCTGATGACCGGATCCCCACCAAATACGGTTTCAAGGCACCAGCTCATATAGGAGGTCTACAATCCATACAAAAGCTTTGCTTCGTAGAGGCACATCAAGGCAGGAATCTTATGTTGGAACTGGGAAGATTGAAACAGTTGAGAAGGTTAGGAATTGTTAAGTTGAAGGAAAAACATGGAAAGGCTCTCTGTTCTTCTATTGAAAGGCTGACGAATCTTCGTGCCTTGTCAGTTACTTCAATCACGGAAAGCGAGATTATTGATCTGGACTACTTAGCATCGCCTCCTCAATTTCTTCAACAATTGTACTTGGCAGGACGTATGGAGAAGTTTCCAGATTGGATATCTTCACTGGACAGTTTGGTCAAGTTGGTTCTAAAATGGAGTAAGTTAAGTGAAGATCCACTGCTATCTCTTCAATATTTGCCCAATCTAGTGCATCTTGAATTCGTACAGGTTTACAATGGAGAGTTCTTGTGTTTTCAAGCCAAGGGATTTCAGCGGCTCAAGTTTTTGGGGCTAAATAAACTAGACAGGCTCAGGATGATAATTGTAGAGCAGGGAGCGATGCCTAGTCTAGAAAAGATGATAGTCCAAAGCTGCAAATCGTTGCGGAGGGTGCCATCAGGCATTGAACACTTGAGCACACTGAAAGTATTGGAATTTTTCAACATGCCGAAAGAACTAGTTATGACGCTGCATCCGAATGGGGAAGCTGGAGATTACTTGAAGGTTGCACATGTGCCAGATGTTTACTCTACCTATTGGAATAATGGCAATTGGGATATCTTCTCTTTATTGAGTGCCAAATTAGAAGACAAACATTCTGCCCAGCTTAGCCCTAGTTTGTACAAACGCAACTATACTTGGAAATAACGTGCTGTGATTAGTTATCAAATGTCTGTCAGGTACATACAGATCATTGTAAATTAATCATGTTTATGTTTCTCTCTTCCATTCCCCTGTATGCTCCTTGGTACACAGTGTAATGATTATTTAACTAATCTCGAGCATGGATTGTCTGAATGAGTGCATATCAAATTCAATTCCTGCCTGTTGTTGTCAGAGGCGGCTTAAGGTGAACAGGGGCCAAATGAGGCCTTCTAAAATATTTAAGAAATATTTTATTATTATTTAAAGCTAATTATCATGAGTTACATCCGGACCAGAGCATCTAACTGAACTGAAAGTGCTTCAGTTTTTGGACACTGACAGATGAGTTGTTCCGGGTCACAGTAAATGAGCCAGGTGAAGACTGTAAGAGAGTTTCACATATAGCCCCTGTTTATTCAACTTATAGAGGGAATGGGGTCTGGGGTGTCCATTCTTAAGAGACATTTAGTAAAGGAGACAGCACATCAATCCTCGCCATTGCCACAAGCAGACAATGAAATTCGTGATTGTTGAAAATAGCGTTTCTCTGTTGTCTTATGTTTGATGCTGAGTGTATGAACAGATACTGTAAATACGCAAGCAAGCTCTTCAAGGCCTATCTGGCTCTGATCATTGGCGTATATATCTGTTGCTTTTGATGCATGAATGGTGTACTTTCATTGTCTAACCACAGTAGCGATGAAACAATATGCAATTGATAAATTTGCTGTGCATTGGTTGATTTATTGATTAAATGAGTAATAATAATTCTATTTAAAGTTGTGAAGTGCAGTTAAACCGACATAGCTAGTTATAGAGTGAATCCTACTCCGTTCAGGAAAGTAGATGAGAGAATTCTGAATGGATTTGAAACGTTAGCAAAAGGTTTAATCCTGGTAGGACTCCATGTTTGCTCCCGTGTTTCTATATAAACTGAACCTCACCAATTAATTATTACTGTCAAATCATTGTAGTCTAGTCACAGATCTTGTTTGTCCATTCTCTCCCAAGTCTCTCCATCGGTAGCAGCTCCCTGTTTCTTGACTTTCAACTTTTGGTTACTTTAGCTCTCAAAGTTCTTCTTCCACTGACTATATATCCTTTTGGTTGTCAATTTCACTATCACGACAATGGGGTTTAGTTATTTTTCATTCAATCAAGATCATGATGATCAAGAGAAAGAGGAAGTACCGTCATTTTCTCCATCTGATTACAACCATGTCGATGAGAGGAGAGATAAATTGGGTATCGATTTTTTCAAACTAAATCCTCTTGTTCTTTCCCTATATAAAGAAGAATGTTTCAAGACTTTGAACATGCATCATCACCACGACGACGACAATAATGATGATGACGACGACGACGACGACGATGATGACGACGACGACGACGACGACGACGATGATGAAGGAGAAGAAGAAGAAGAAGAAGATAGTCACGAGATTGCATGCAAGTCGTTGATCATGAACCGTGATGGCGGCGGCGGCGAGGACGAGGGACCAAGGAAGATAGACTGGGGATATCTGGAGGAGTTAATAGATGAATTATTGGACGAGTTCGAATTATCAATGGACAGGTCAATAATGATGGACAATGGACAGTGTAGTTCTGTTATTAAGGTACAAGAAGATTATGATGATGATGATGATTTGGAACACCATAGTGACATAAACGAGCTTGCTGATGATTTCAAGGTGGCTGTGCATGGATTGCATGAAGTCCAATTGGGTCACTCTGAAGAACAATATATATGTTATCAAAAAGATTTTATTTTTTATTCTTTTTATCCTCAGTTAGATCAGGATTAAAGCTGTAGTGACCATTCTTATTAATTATATATGTGAAGTTAGGGCAAAGATATGACAACATATATATCGCAAAAAAATACCGTCAAACTAATTGCAGTGGTAGATTCGCCGTCCATACTCTCTCCCTGGTCATAGACTACTGCTGTGGGGTTGCATTAAATTGTCCCGGAGGCCCATAAAACGGTCTAAATCCCAGCCCATAACTTTCACCTATTAAATTTTAGATTCTTAAGATTTGAAGTTTGTGAAAGCAAAGCCTAAAATCATTTCATGTTTTCTGTGTGAAGTAGCAACGGAGCATTTCGATAGTGGGGCTAATTGGGTGACATCTGGAGGACCCGATTGAAAATTGTTTTGTTTGGCAACCCCATTAAGAATCAGACATTTTTTTTTCAAAAACAATAAAAAAAGAAAAAAGAGATAGGCCTGGATATACACAGCCCAGATTCAAAGAGAATAAAATGTTGAAAGTGTATTCTGGGCTCACATTACCAGCCATAAATCAACACACGCCTGAAACTCTCAATTTCCCTAATTGCTTCTTTTCAAACTTTTCTTCTCCAACATTTGATTGTTCTGGGTCGGTGGATCTCATTGAAATGGTTTCTGTGCATACATTTTTATGCCCCCATTCCATAATTGCTTCTTTTGCTGTCAATATGCAGGACATCGCTGATTCGGGAGGCACTGATATTACTTAATAGACTCGTGTCCAATTCTGGCTACTCGGCGATAGTCTTGCGAATATTAACTGCTAGAAGAGATATGGCTACTTTGACCATTGATATTGCAAGCAGGTTGTCCCAAGAAGACCAGAGTCTGAGGCTTTCTGATATCAATGGACATGTTAAAGAGTCAGATATTGTTGAGTTAAGTCAAGCATTTAAGAAAAGGGCTTTTGCTTATTTAGGAGATAAAATATCATAAAAAAAGCATAATGTTTTTTTTTTAGTTCAACGTGTGTGCCCCGGCCAGCTTGCGCGCACCTCGACTAATTTCACGGGCCCTGAAGTTAACGACCATGTAAGCTTCCAGTGGTCATCATATGAGCAATTACAAGGTTCGAACCTGAGACCACAGAGAAAGTAAACCTTTTGGTCCTAAGCTCTTACCACTGGGCCACCACCTAGATGGTTAAAAAAAGAGAGCACAATGTTAATTTGTTTTGTGTGTGTGTGTGTGTGTGTGTGTGTGTTAATTTGTATTTAATATATATAATTTAAATTTAAAGATAAATTAATTTTAAATTATGCAATTAAAATTTTAAACACAATGTTAAATATATAAGCATAATTTTAAAATTTAAACATTTTTATTTAGTAACTACTAGATCATTTTTTAAATTATCTAGTGTTACTATGCGGGTTAGATCAATTTTCTTTTTAATATTAAAATAAACATTCAGGCGAAGCTAATGTTTTTCTAATAAAAAAAATTAAACCATGTGAGAACTGACCTGAAATTAATTACTCAATCAATTTAACGAGTCCAAAGATAACTTGGACGATTGGTAAAAACATAATTTGACTAAAAAAAATTTAAGATTTTTTTTTAAAAAAATATTGAGACAACAACATATTGAATCGACCCAAGATAACATTTCAAATCTGCTACTCGAGTCATGAGACCATGATAACTCTAAATAAAACAAATTAAAATAAATTATAAAACTCAATTCTCAATAACTTTAATGATGGAATTGGAAAAATTTAATATAAAAAAACACAATAAAATGATCTAAGTCTATCCATGTTAACTCGTGCGAAATCTGTGATCCAGGTTATGAGACTGAGATAACTTCATAAAAAACAAACCAAAACAAATGACAAAGTGTAATTCATAATCAATTAAATATTGAATGATGAAACTGAAAAAAATATTAATTAAAAAAACAAAAAAAACTCGAGACAACTAGGTTAACTCGTTAAACTCATGGCATGGGTTATGAGACCAAAACAACCACAAAAAAAAAACTACAATAAATTATGAAATTTAATTTTTAACAAAAACAAGTATTAAATGATGAAATAAAAAAAATATATTAAAAAAAAAGAAAAAAAACACACTATTCAAGAAACAAAACTGGCAAAATAAAACTAGAACATCTTGATTAAATCTTAACAAAAAAAAAAAAAAACTTAAGAATGGATCGCTATTCAAAGTAAGGTGAAATTTGTTCTAGAATTTTTTATTTTTTTAAATGATATGAGATATATTTGTCATCCAAATCAAAATATAACAAAACAAAATTGACAACATTGAAAAATACTGTTTTTCTTCGCTTAGCCTAATTTGGTTTCCTTTTTAACACCTGAAATTAACAAGATCGTATAGCAGTACTGTCACGACCCGAATCCCGGATCCATGACCGGCACATAGGCAAGGTTCCCCTTCAAGGTTCCATACCTATGCGAACCCAAACTTACACACAAACTTATCCTAACTCAATCAGAGTTCAACGCAGCATTAATAACAAAATCAACTTCATAATATAATTGAATTGTCTTAATACAAGAGTTTATATAAGTTCAGAGTTTTGGAGCACTAACTAGACATAAAGGAGGAAAGGTACAAAGTATAACCAAAGAGCAGGTTCGGAAGGTCCAACAAAATGACCTGCTATCAAGCTATAAGCCTGAAAAGAATAATAATGAGAGGGTGAGTTCAACAACTCAGTGAGTAGATAACGTTCAATACACACACATGAGGTAATACAGCAATGAGAAATATATATACAAGTATGACTCTAGGTTCAAAACATTACAAGTACAGGAGGGCTGATCAATCAGAGGGATAGATAATTTTCAGCATATAAATTATGCTACTTTTCTTTCTTTCGGTCAATATATCAGCAATGAATAAAGAAGTACAGTTCTCGGTTGCTCGATTTTCTACTCAATGTTATAATCTTCTTTTTGGTTCTACCGGTCAAGTATTCTTGAGCCATCTTTCACGCAACGAAATTAAACCTTTCCTAACTTTGGTCTCAGGCAAGAAATCCACTCATGAGAAATCTCTTTGCAATTTACAGGGCGCAACAGAGACATATCAATGTATGAATTATTATATAGTAGATATATTGATGAAGTTACAAGAGCGATCAGATTCGGATATATAGAGCAGGCAGATTTCCAAGGCCATAGATGCAATGAAAACGACCAATAAGAGCTTTACGCAGCTATTAAAGCCACCGAAACGTTGAAGAGGAAGGCAGGCAGCACTGGCTTTTTCAAGGAAGAGGGGCGGTTGCTTGCAAAGAGGTTTACAAAGAGTTTGGACGGTTAAACCAAAGATGAAAACTTGATTGCAGATGTTTCTGTCACAACTGTTGACTTCAGCTATCACAAGCACAACAGTGTAAAAGCACGGAAACATACAAGAACTATCCTGGCAATTTCAGTGCCCCGTAAAACACTCAATTGATGCAAGTTACTAATATGATTGCAATGGTTTTCAATGCATTCTTCGAAGACCTGGGAATTCAATTACTTCCTTTAATTAGTAGAGATGGTGTCCCTGTCTGTTGTAGACTACAGATTGCAGTTGAATCGTATGTATTTTAAAAAATAATTTCTATCACTCTTCCAAACAGGCACGTAATCTGTTACTTCAACAACATCAGCATCTGTCTGTCTACGTTGTCAAATGGTTATGCTACTTATTAATGATCCTCTCAGCAAATTGTTTCGGAAAACACATGATCAAACCATGAAAAGGCTGTTTCCAAAAAGAAAAAGAGGAAGAAAATCACCCTTGAAAAGCATGAAAGTACACCGAGTTAAGATACTGTATCTGTTGAATCTAACTATACATTGCTTGGACATTTCCTAGCATTTTCTTTATCTTAGCTGACTCAGCCTTTTGTTTTTCTTCCTTCCTGATTACACAGACACACGATAAAGGTAAGGATAGACAAAATCATGAGTGTTACGTCTCTAGATGCTTAACATGCATGTACATATATATCCTTCAAATATGTGTGTTTAATAAAAATCAATTATTTATTTGTGGGATAATATGTAAATATGAAACAAAAGCAGCTACAAATATATAAAGAATATATATAATCGTAGAATATTCTCAAATAAAAAACAAGACAAGAAAAAAAGTTGTTGTCGAAGATACCTGTCAATAGCGCATTTCAACAACAAGTACATTTTCATTCAAAGCTTACAAACTAAATTAATTAATTATTGATAATTTCATTCAAGAGTTTTCTACTTTTCTACTTGTATTTTACTAAGAATGAAATCCCTCTATCCATGTTAATTAATTATTGATAATTCATAAAATTTGTAAAATCAATAAATCTAATTCAATCAAGCAAAATTAATCCAAGATTAAGTAGAATCAATTCCCATAATTCATTGAATTTACAAAATAAATAAATAATCTTATCAATCAGTTTCATATTTATTTTTAATAATCTTAAATACCATATCGCACAGTTTGTTTTATGTGCATGTGATTCAAGAAGGATAGAGGAGTCAAGGACAACTTTGGCGGAGAGCCTTACCCCAGAAAAGGATATTTGACTGCCCAACTTGATTAAGATTCGTTGAGATAAGCATCAGCAATGACGTAATTTGCATACCATTAATAAACAATACGACAAAGACCAAGAACTCGGTTATAATAAGTCCTCCTCAACATAGAGGAACTCCTGCAGAGGGAAAAAAAAATGATCCAAGAAAGTTGAGAGAAAAATGGCGGAGAGTGCAGTGACCTTTCTACTTGAGAAGCTTGCACCTCTTTTTGAAAATGAGCTGCAGTTATTAAGAGGTGGGCGGGAAGAAATTGTATATGTGAGAGGAGAGTTGGAGCGGATAAGAGCCTTCCTACGCGTTGCAGATACATTAGAAGAGAGCGATGAGGAAGTCAAGGTGTGGGTTAAGCAAATAAGGGACGTTGCTCATGAGACTGAAGATATTCTGGATGAGTTCACAATTCTCCTGGCACATGATCATGCGAGTGACTCTATGGTGTGATCCATAAGATGTCATGCTGCATCAAAAATATGAAGGCTCGCTATCGAATTGCTTCGCAAATAAAAGCCATGAACTCAAGAATCAGAAATATCTCGGATGGCCATCGCAGACTCCGTCAAAAGTTCTGCGTAGCTGAACATGGTTCGAGTTCCGCTAGCACAGGCTGGCAGGACCGAAGAGAAGATGCCCTTCTTCTAGACATGACTGATCTAGTGGGAATCGAGGAGCGCAAAAGCAAGCTTGTTGGTTGGCTTGTCTATGGTCGTTCAGGACGTGAAGTAGTTTCGCTTGCTGGGATGGGAGGGCTGGGAAAAACCACCTTGGCAAAGCAAGTCTATGATGATGCAGAAGTGAAGAAACATTTCAGTGTCCATGCCTGGATTACAGTGTCTCGATCTCACAAGATGGAAGAACTACTTAAGGACATTCTTCAACAACTCTTTGCTGCAGATAGGAAGCCAGTCCCCAAAAATTTAGAGAGCCAGAACAGCAGTCAGCTAAAATCAATAATCAAAGAGGTCCTGCAGAAAAGAAGGTACCTAATAGTCCTGGATGATGTATGGCACGTAAATGAGTGGGATGCTGTCAAGTATGCCTTGCCAACCAACAACTGCGGCAGCCGGGTCATGCTCACTACACGCAATGCTGATCTAGCCTTCACCTCTCGCATAGAATCAGAAGGCAAGGTCTATAACTTGGAGCCCTTGCTTCCAGAAGAGTCGTGGACTCTTTTCTGCAGGAAGACATTCCGGGGGAATTCATGTCCTCATCATTTGGAGGATATTTGTAAGAATATCTTGAGAAAATGCGAGGGGCTTCCACTTGCAATTGTGGCAATCAGTGGCGTTCTTGCTGCAAAGGACAAGCGAAGGATAGATGAATGGGAAATGGTTCGACGTAGTCTTGGTGCTGAAATTGAGGACAATAATAAGCTTCTCAATTTGAAAAAGGTGCTTTCTCTCAGTTTCAATGATCTTCCGTACTATCTAAAGTCTTGTTTCTTGTATGTGAGCATCTTTCCAGAGGATCATCTAATTGAACACACGAAACTTATTCGTCTATGGGTTGCGGAAGGATTTGTGGAAGCAAAATATGGAAAGGAGTTAGAAGATGTTGCAGAGGAGTATTTCAATGAACTCCTAAACAGAAGCCTGTTGCAAGTGGCGGAGACAGCTAGTGACGGAAGGGTCAAAACATGTCGCCCACATGACCTCCTGCGAGAGATTATCATTTCAAAGTCAAGAGACCAGAACTTTGCAGTTATAGCCAAGGATCAAAATGCAATGTGGCCAGACAAAATTCGGCGTCTATCAATACACTACACAGTGCGAAACGTACAACTGAACAGGTGCGTCTCTCAGTTGCGTTCTTTGTTCATGTTTGGGGTGGTAGAGAAGTCGCCCCTACGAACCTTGTTTCCTAATGGTTTTAGGCTGCTTCATGTGCTGGATTTGCAAGGTGCTCCAATAAAAATGTTTCCAGTTCAAGTTATCAACCTGTATTACCTTAGGTATCTAAGTTTGAAGGAAACTAAGGTAAGTAGAGTCCCATCCTATATAGGGAAACTTCAACACCTAGAGATCTTGGATCTCAAACACACGTATGTCACTGAATTGCCCAATGAGATCTTGAAGCTACAACGACTTCGTCATCTCCTGGTTTATCGCTATGAATTTGAGTCTTACGCACACTTCCACTCGAAGAATGGTTTCAAGGCTCTTGAGAAAATAGGACAACTGCAATCCCTACAAAAACTATGTTTTGTTGAGGCAAACCACGGCAATGGCAATATAATGATTGAACTTGGGAAGCTAACTAAACTGAGAAGGTTAGGTGTTGTAAAGTTGAGAAGGGAAGATGGTAAGTCTTTATGTTCATCTATCGAGAATCTTAGAAACCTTCGCGCCTTGTCTCTACTTTCAGTAGAAGAGGATGAGATTCTTGATCTTGAGCACCTTTTCTCTCCTCCTCCGCTACTTCAGCGGTTGTACTTGACAGGACGCTTAGAGACACTGCCACACTGGATACCTAATCTAGAAAGCCTTGTCAGAGTTCATTTGAAATGGAGCCGCTTAAAGGGTGATCCCCTGGAATCTCTTCAGGTTCTTCCCAATCTTGTGCATCTTGAATTACTTCAAGTTTATGAAGGAGATACCTTGTGTTTCAAGGTGGGAGGGTTTAAGAAACTCAAGCTTTTAGGTATTGATAAATTTGACGAGCTAAGATGCGTGGAAGTGGAGGTGGGTGCGCTGCCTCGCGTGGAAAAGTTGAGCATTCAGCGCTGTAAATTGCTGGAGAAGGCACCATTAGGCATTGAGCATCTGACAAAGCTGAAAGTGCTAGAGTTTTTCGACATGCCTCGAGAACTAATCAAGACACTTCTTTCAGATGAACAAGGGGGAGATTATTGGAGAGTCGCGCACATCCCAGAAGTATACTCAACCTACTGGAGAGATGGGGGATGGGAGGTCTATTCTCTGGAGAGTTTCAACGACTCTTCCCGGCCAAGTCCCGTCATAGGAGCCAGGAGCTTCATACTCGCTGGAAATGATATTTCTGCTACAAGTTGATTTTTAGGACCTGTAGTTCAAGGATTTGTAAATATTCTTACTAGTTGTCTGTAGATAATTGTATAGCTTCAGCGTAGAACATCAAGAACTACCCAGTGGTTCAGGTAGTGATGTGTATAGTATTTGGGCAGGGTGTTATCATAAAGCCTGTGCCTTTGAAATATTCATAAAAGGAAGACGCTGATATACAGTCTCTGGTCTGTACATAATTTCTTCAATATCAAACTGATTATTTGAATATGTATCCCCTGTTTGCCTGTTGCCTGCTCTGTCTAGTATGCATCACCAACCTCTCTGAAACTCGTTTCAAAATAGAGGATGAGCAAAAAAATCAAAAAATTGATTAAATGAAGAAAACCGGAAAAAAAATAACTGAAAAAACCGAACCGTGAAAAAAAAACCAATTAAACCGATTAGAATTTTTAAAAAACCGACCAGTTCAGTTTCAGTTTGATAAGCCTAAAACCGAGAAAACCAAATCGAACCGAACCAATTCAGTTAAAAAGAAAAAAACTAAAAGCACTTTCTAAATTTCTAACCTTAGCATTCCCCCTCCCCCAAGCCACAACTCTCAAATCTCAATCTCTCACACTCTCCACCTGATAAAAAATGAATTCTCCACCACTTTACAAAATTTCATGACCATATCTAGACTTCTAGTCATCTAACAAAACTTCAACAAGGCTTCGATCTTCATCTTCAAATCTAACAACCCAGGAACTGGTTTAGTGTATGCTTCAAATCTTCATCTTCAAGGCTTCAATGTTTGTTTCCTTTCATCGCGGTTTTGTGTCCTTTTATTTTCTTTTTAAGGTTGACGCAACTCCTGCTGTAATTCCTGCTAAGGCTGAGAAGAAAGATTAAAACTTTGTACATCATGAGTTACTATGCTTCGTTGTTTACATATAGCTCTTTACTTTAAAAGACTGTTTTTTGTTTAACTTTTATATTAGTCGTATGTTAGATGGGCATGGTTCAAGCACACTTATTTTGACACCCCATGGTCCTTCATATCAGCTTTAGCTGCAGTTGTTCTACTCGTCCTCATTATGATACAAGCCTTCTTTGTTTTCTATGGATATTACCGTCCTCCTAAGCAATAATTATATTCTGTTGTTCTAACTTGCAAATTGTATAATTGGAATGCACTGAGCGATGAAAAACCATTCTCCTTGCAACTCTTTGCTGTCATACCAGAACTATGTTGTCTGTAGTCTCATGATAGTTTTCATGAAGCTTATGATGACAGATTTGTTGTTTGTTAAGTAATTGGGCTTCTGAAATTGTGGGGTTTGTAGAAAGAACAAGATGGAAGCTGGAGAAGCTATAGAGAAGATTGTTAAAATTAAAAACCTAGTCGGTTTGAATATAGGTTTTTTCGATTTTTATGTTAAAAAAACCGAACCAAACTGAATCGAAACCGGTCGGTTTGAACCGTTTCCAATTTGATTCTGGTTCAAATTTTTTACTTTTTTAAAATTTTATTTTGATTATTGTTTTAGATAAAAACCAAACCTAACCGAAAATAATTATCTCCATTTCAAAGTATCCAATTCGGAGAGAGCAATTTCTTTAAGCCCATGATTGGCTCGCTTTGTAAACCTCTTGGCCCAAGAAGTCATCAAGTTCACTATGACATGGCTAGAACCAGGCGGTCTCCAGTCCACCGTCAAAGGAGATGGGAGTAACGCAGGCCAACATCATGCGACTTACCTTCAATTTGAAAAACTTGTAACTGCAGATCAAGAGGATTGGAATACGTCGACTCTCCGGTCAGTGATCAAGCATTTCTGATCACTATGTTGATGCAACAAAGAAAAACTACCCGTAAACATGCAAGATGACAGACATCATGGTAAAACGAGGGGGGGGGGGGGGGGGGGGGGGGGTGTGGTGGGGGAGGCCGAGACGAAGAAGAAGGAGATCACACAGAATCTGGAGATCACATGCATGTATAATTTCATGAAATCTTATACACCATCATGACCTAAGTATAATGTGTTTTAGTATATACATGGTCGATAATGCCTTAGATAATATCAATAAATAACAAAAATACTTCATAGAAGTACATAATAATAATATGGCCAGTAATTAATAATTCATTTTGATTTGCAATATCCACTAATACGTAGCTAATTATTGATTTAACTAAAATACTTTTGAAATCTTATTAACCTAATGAGAAGTTTTAATACCTTTTTCATATAAAAATAAGCTTCTCAAATCACCTCTGATCTATATAGTACCTTCTTGAAACTTTATTTTTACTACAAAACTATAAAAATGCATAAAACTAGTTAATTGAATCTAATAATTAAAATTTTAAAATAATAAAATTATTGAATTGGATACTTAGTTTCTTGATTTTATGTGGATTTTTCGGTCATTGCCTTTTTAAAAAATATTTAACCTTTTCGTTTGTACTAATAATATGAAAAAAAAATAACACCTACTTTTTTCAAGAACTTTCAACTGTATTACTAAATATAAGTAATAAAAAAATAAAAATAAAAATGATTTTAGATTATAATTTATTGTATGTTTACTTCTTAAAATCGTTACTAATATTAAAAACATTTCTTTAAACAAAAAATTCATAAAATTTGTATTCATGTCCATATATTTTTTATTTCTACTCACCACAAGTATAATTATAATCTAAAAATGATAAAATTACATAAAATTCAGCAAAGTATTAAGTTAACATTATTTTGTAAAGGACCTAGATATAGTCTTACTTTATTTTTTACTTCTTTATATATAAAGATTTATACTTAAAGATGTAAAAGAAATTTGATAATTGGGTTAAATCTAGATTAATTTAATAATATAATAAAAATATGAGGTAACAAAAAAAAAACTAAAACACAATGTCGAACAATGAAATTAGAAAAAAAAAGATAAAAAAAGATTTCAATCCCTATTAACTTTTCAAATTGCATGAATAAAATAAAAGAAAAAAAATTATTATATAAAGTTGCACAAATTTAAAATCTTATAAGAAAATCAATTATTTTTTTTAAAAATTCAATATATAAAAACTTGTTTTTTTAAAAAACTCATAGATAAATCATACCAACTTCTTTAAAAATTAAACACGTCCACTGTCATTAAAAAAAAAACAATCACAATCCAAAAAAAGGCTAAATAAGAGGAAAAAAATCACAGAAAAGGGTATTAATTAAATTATATACCAAAAAATTCATATAAAATAAGGCATCAATTAAAAAAATCATCTTTTTTTTAAAGAAAAGAATTAGGTCAGGCCCAAAGCTGGGCCATAAAGCTACTGCCCGCACACACGGGCCTTTTATTTTTAAGTTTAAAGGGGCCGAGGATGCGTCATCCGCCCCAAACTTTTTCAAAAAAAATGATGCGTCATCCACGAAGCCCATAATCTGGCCACTGGTGTGGCCGAAAAAAAAGATTTTTTTACCTAAAAACTTATTTTCAACCTATTTTTTACCCAAAGCACCTAGGAAATACCCAAGAACATTGTTAAACTAATCCATAGCCTCTAAAAACACAAAAACTCAGTCCAAAATCCTTAATCAGCCTAAAACCCAAAAATCTTCCCAAGTCCAGATCTTTTTTTAAGTATTTTCAATGTAAAAAAAACACTTAATCTTAATCCCCTCTTCATATGGAACCATACAATACAAAGAATAACTATTTTAGTGGCCAAGATAGTAACCAACAACAACTTTCTCTCTCCACACTGAAATCCGACGACTCCCTCTCTTTCCTCCAATCAAACAAGGACTGGAAAATAATGAAAATAATTTTTTTTATCAAAATGAAATGGTTGAAAATTACAAGGATGGGTAACCTAATATTTTAAAAAGATGGGGTATGAAATAAATTTCCACAACAAATACCCGTATTTTTCACTTTAGTCCCTATCTTTGAAATCAACCCTCCCTCTTTAAAAAATATGCAATTAGAGGTTAATTTGGGCTCAAATAGCTAAATCACGCAAAATAAAAGTTTGAGGATCAAATTAAAATTTTATTTAAACAAAACACTGCTTCAATGCATGTTGTTTTTGTGAGAGAGTGAACGGTAAAGAAAAAAGTTGATCTTATAATAATAATAATAATAATGTTATTTTTCATGAAGATATTATTCCTTACGAAGTCTATTCCTTTAATTAGAGTTTTTAAACGGCCTAGTGGTCGACCCGGCCCAAGGCCCGGGTTCCGGGTTTTGACCGGGTCATCGGGTCGCTCACGTCGATTTTGATTTTTTTTAAAAAATCAAAATAACATTGTTTTAGTAAAGAAAAAAAGTCAATGGGTTGCCACCGGTCTTAACGGGTGAGTTGGGTCGCCGCGTCACCCCAGATTTTGACTTCCTCTATTTTTTTTAAACCCGGCCGGTTCCAGCCCCGGGTCGACCGGTTGGGCCGGGCCGAGTTTTAAAACTATGCCTTTAATGCTCATTTTCAAACGTCCAACAAACACAACCATCTGAACTGGTGCCTCCATTAGCAGTATTAGAGTTCTTAGGCCAATATGTTTCATCTTCAGATCCGCTTTCTGCTTTTAGCCATGTTCAACCTAGCTACATACTCCTTCAACATCATCCTCAACGACCACATATGCCTCTCATATATTTGCGTGACTATATATACATGTCTGTCATCGAGTGACGTTTCCCGATCATTTGTCACCTTCATCATCTAGTTCATAAAAAGGTACGTACATGGTATTCTATTTGCAATTCTATCCCTTATCATCGTTACTCATTACAACATTGCTACTATCATTACTGCCAAATGATGATTTCTCAAAAGCCAAGAAAAAAGAAAAAAAGGAACTTATTTCCAAGAAACTGCCATTAAAGTCGAGAATTGTACAGGAGCAACCCGTTTATCGGGCAATGACTTATGTTGTAATTTATTGAAAGAAGGGGGGTTGTAGAAAGACTTAATTAGGTGTTCCCCTGCTTAGTTGACCTTCATTTTCATTGATCATTTCAAAGTCTTCTTTTACGCCTCTTTGCTTGTAGTTTGGATGGAAGACAACAAAATGATGCATTAAGAGATAGATTTAGAGCCATTTAGATTTCAGGAACCACTCAATTAGCCAATCAAATTCATCATATACATGTCGACATACCATATATATAGTTCGTCGATACTCTTCTAACATCAGAGGGATAATGATTCTAGTTTGATTTCTTGAAGCACTCCATTCGGTGTCTATTAGCTATGGAAGCTGCACATAATTCACTGCCAGAAATTTGCTTAATACCAACGGAATTGCCGACGGAATAATTCTGTCAGTAATATGAGGTCGCCATTACCGACCGCATTTACTCCGTCTGTAGATACCGACTACCAAATTCCATCAGTAGATACCGACGAAATTACGGACGGAATGTTAAGAATATAAAAAAAGGGCGGTTCGCTGACGTGGAGGTTATTGCGGGTATTTTTACCGATAGAATCACTGAGGGATTCAAAACACCAGCTCCGTACGGTGACGTGACTGATTCACCAATGAAAATTCCGACGGAATCACCGAGGGATTCAAAACGGCAGCTCCGTACGGTGACGTGCCCTGTTTACCGTTAGACTAGCTGACGGAATCACAAACGGAATAGTTCTGTCGGTGAAGCCGTCGGTAAAAGTTAATATATCCCCTCTCTAGCGATCCTCTCCTCACTTATTTCTCCTTTTTCTTCCCCATCTCAACTCCCCCCAACTGCAAACAACCAGCCCCCAAAAAAAAAAACTCTCTCTTCTCAGCACAACAAGTCATATTTCTTGAAGTCTTCTCGTCACAACATCTGTATTCTGATTTACCAACGGATTTTTATCAGTTTTTGTAAGTAATTCTATCTTTTTAAATTTTAACATTTAAATGTGAATTTTATTGTTTTTTTAGTATATGTATTTTGTTAGTAGATGTACATGTTTTATTGTTATTTCTCAAACAAACTTATAGTATATGAATGTATAATTTTATACTTGTTATGGTTTGTTTTAGATTTTGTAAGATTGTATTTGTTTGTAAATTGTTGAAACTTTATTGAATTACGAATTACATGTGTTATTTTGAAATAATTAATAGCTTGTTTAATGGGTCCGTTTTAATTTTTATCATCAATGGTATTGCGGAGTTGTAATTTCTGTAAATTGATATATTATATATATATATGTATTAATTTGTATGAACGTTAATAATTGATAATGAATATTTAATATTTATGAGAAGTTGTAATTGGTTTGTTGGAATAATTAGTAATTTTACTACATTATTACATTATTTGTGTTTAATTATTTGCATTAATTTTAATTATTAGTCTAGAGTTTTTTTTTAATTTAATGAATATTTTTTATTGTTTGTATTTATATAATGATTGAATATGTTGTTAATGTTGAATTTACCTTGTAATTAGTATGAATGTTATATGTATAGATGTTATGTTATATACAATATTAGTATAGATGGAGTCAATTGGTTGTGGTTTTTGTCAATATTTGCAGGTTTGTGGATTTGGGTAGTATCCAGTATAGGGGAGGTGCTGTTGAATTTTTTTAACATTCGAATTTAATTATATAATTATTCGTATTCAATTGTAGATGTGTAGAACGAAAACCATAACTCGTCGCTCACGTATGGTCGCAACTAGTTCTTCTAGCAGCGAGGATGATGTATCCTTAGGTGCCTCTCAAGAAGAGGCACTTACACCACTTGCGCCGTCAACCGATGCTGCCTCTTCCAGCGCGGGTTCACAGCGTAGAGGTGGCGTGCCTTCGCAGCGGAATCAATTCACCCGCAAGTACGAGGCACAGTGGAAGGACGACCTTTCAATGTAAGTTTGTTAAGGTTTTAGTTTTTTCTTTTAAATTATAACATAATTTGTGAACAACTAATCAATATTTCATTAATTTAATTTATTCTCAGGTTCACAAACATTGAGGCCGCCCCGAGTAATATCATCGGCATTTAAATCATCGATGGAGATTCCATTATTTCAATGGAGTCAGGTATCCAGACATCCTGAATGGATACCTCAAATCGATGCATAGTTTAACAGATTTGAGGTTGGTGTTAATTTCTAATTTCCAACTTATTTCTAATAATTTATTAATATAATTGTAAATAAATTATTATTTTTATTTATCTAATTATTTATACACAACACAAATTCACCCGGGACAGGGCGCATGACAAAGTTGTGAGGAGGGTGTGGGAAAATCACACGACAACTAGGTAACATCGAAAACAATACAAGATTTTTTTTAGAAAAAAATGTATGTTTCAACGTCTAATTTCTCACTATGGAAGTAGGTTGCGTGATTTTTGGTATGAATTACAAAAAAAGACAAAAAAACCCGCGAGAGATAGGGGTCTCCAAGGCTGGAACAACGTGGCGGTTTGGAGGGATTTCAAACTGATATACATCCCGGAAGATATATGGCCGCGCTATCTTGAGCACGTGACATCTGAGTGGTTCACACGACGCTCACAGTCCAGTGCTGGCAACCGGAATCGGCCAATTCATGGCTCGGTGACAACGCACACCGGCGGCTCTGTTCCGTTTGCTACACATGTGAAACGAATGGTAAGATTAATTTAAATGAAATATATCGTTAAATTAATTTGTTGTTAATTAATCTTTTTGCATTATAGGCTACGTCTCTTGGACATGAGCCGAGCCCGATGGAGCTGTTTGTGGAGACGCACGTGCGGAGTCAAGACTGCCAAAAGAGGGCGCAACAGTTTGTTGACAACTGTGCTCAACACTTTGTGGTATGTTTGTTCAACCATTTTATTTTGTAAGTTATTATTTTTATTGAATTGAATATGATGATTACTTTTTTTATTTTCAGGAGACCTATAATAGTTGGTTGAGAGAGATATATGGGGACGATCCTTTGACCCATCCGGAATTCGATCCAGATTTGTGGATGGAGGTTGAATCGTCTGGTGGACCCGATAAAAATCGGGTTTACGGGCTCTCCAACACTACGACCGAGAACTTGCGGGCGACCCGTAGTGTTTCAACGGTTGGGAGCTCCTAATTAGTATCGAGCACCCAATCTAAGGAGTTCGTGGCCTTGCAGCAACACACGGCTCAGCTCACTGAAAAATACGACCACCTATCAGCGGAGTATGCACAACAAAAAGAGGATCATGAACAGCTTCGCGAAATGGTCATGAACATGGTATCACAGAGTGGTGATACATGTGCGCCTCATCCTTTTTTGCCATATAACCACTAGTATCCTCCTCCTCCAACTCCACCTTTATATTAATTTGTAATAAATATTATTTACCTTTAATAGTTCATTTAATATTTTTTTTTAAACACATTCAGTTTGTAATGAATATTATTTAACTTTATTTTTTTTTGTTTTTGATGTTTAATAAAAATTTTATTTGCATAATTGGTTTTTATTACCATTAATTTATATAATTTTATATTATGTATTCTAAATACTTTTTTAAAAACATATTTAAAAATAATCACAGAGGGTTTTACTGACGGGATATATCCGTCGGCATTTGACAGTAGCTGCCACAGTCACCGCCGAATTTACAGATGAATATATTCGGTCGGTATTTCACACTCACCGACAACTTTACCGACAGACTAAATCCGTCGGTATTTGACAGTACCTGCCACAATGACCGACGAATGTACAGACGGATATCTTCGGTCGGTATTTCAAACACTCACCGATAACTTTACCGACGGTATGTATCCGTCGGTATGTCACACTATCACCGACAGAATAAATTCGTCGGTATATTTCAAGCCGGAAACTTTCTTTTTTGGCGCGCAATTTCCGTCTATAAAACCATCGGCAAATATTTTTTTTGTGTTGCCGACCGATATAGCGATGGACGGTGGTATTACCGATGAACGGAAAGCCGATGAACGTATTCCGTTGGTGAAGACGTCGGTAAATAAATTACTGACGAACTCTTAATCACATACCGATGAAATATTTTCGTCGGTAAAATTGTGAAATCTTGTAGTGATTAGTCCCTTCACCAACTTGATGTCAACAGTGCTCTTCTTCACGGTGATATACATGAAGAAATTTGTATATCTCCACCTCTTGGTCTTCAATGATATGTGAAGAATCTAGTGTATGGCCTCATCAAGACATTATATGGTTTAAAACAAGCTTCCCGTCAATATTTTACCAAGTTCTCTACAACTATAAAAGCTGCTAGATTTTTTCAATCCAAAGTAGATTACTTATTCGCTCTTAAGTGATTTCTACATAGTCATTTACGGATAAAATATTTGGATGGTTCAAAGTATTTTCTAGATATTGAAGTCTCTAGGTCAAAGAAGTTATTTTAATCTCATGACAGAAATATACTTTGGAAATTCTATAGGATGATGGATTTTTTAGTGTTAAACTTGTTAGTTTTCCATGGAAGAAAACACAAAGCTCTTGAGATAAGGTTGAATTGTTTAAAGATCCATCCTAATATAGGCAACGAGGTGGACACCTAATTTACTTAACTATTACCTGGCAGGATATCACTTATTCTATACATGTGTTAAGTAGATTCATGCACGCACCAAGGAAGCCACCCATGAAAGCTGTCTTGCATGTGTCTCATTATTTGAAAAGTAATTCAGGACAGGGTTTGTTTTTCTACTTCTCAAACGATTGAGAGGATTCAGATTGGGCAGGTTGTCCAGCATATCGTGGATCGACCTCTAGTTATTGTATATATATATTTTTTGGATCTTATCTTATTTCATGGACAAAGGGGCAAAAAACCATATCTTTATCCTTAGCAGAAGCCAAATATGGAGCCATGATAGGTACTTGTTGTGAATTATCTTGGCTTCAAAGATTTGTGAATATTGCGGTAATAAAGCAGCCTTACATATAGCAACCAATTGTGTTTTTCATGAAAGAGCGAGACATATAGAAATGAATTGTCATTTTATCTGTGGCAAAATACGAGCAAGTTGGGAGCTGTTGATATCCACTCTCCATCTTGAGGGGAGATGTTAAAAACGATAAGAAAAATAACAAGATTAGCAGGATCATATTATGTTATGGAAGATCAACTTGAAAAAATCAATGATTGTCATGTATTGATAAAAAATGACAACGCGTTCTTAGATGTGATTGTAATAATCATGCCAGATTTCAGGAGTAAGGAACAACATTAATTATTTGTTCACAAGTCAACCAGCAGTCTTTTTTTACCCTCTAATAGAATACAATCTATTTATTTTTCCTGGTTGATATTTCATAATCAGTTGAATCGGTAATGTCAGAAGTAATGTGCTTGTAGTTGATATTCCATATTCAGCAGAATTGGTGATGATGGGAGAAGAATCTTTTTCTAGTTGTCATGCAATGCTGAAGCTTGAATCTGGTAGCAGTGGCAATGACAGGCCATAGCAGTGCTGAAGCTTGAAATCGTCAATCTGCGGTTGTAAGTGATGGAAAGCTGTCTGAACTTCCCTGGATGATTATTTAAACTCCAAAAGACAACACCTTGTAAATTAATTGCTCTGCTGAGAATGCAAGGTTTGGATTTGAAAGATTCCCGCTACTTGTTTGAGTCCCAATTTTCTTTAGTAATTTGGCCACCAGGTACAGAGACGAATTTATAGAATTTCTTTGTGATTTGTTGAAATAAAAAATAAATCATAACAAGCATACACACAAAAGAAAGAAAGAAAGAAAGGTCAGAACATGGGCATCTTGCTACTTGCATCGTTGTGTTACAGGATTAGAGACAAGGTATCTGCAAGTGGTAAATAATGTCAACGAGAATAGCAGAATATTCTTGCTGATGGAGGTTGGGAGTAACCTATGCTCTCAAGCAAACAAATCATTGGCCAGTAATCGAAAACATCTTTAAAGCCATCATTTACCAGGAACTTCAGCATTTTCTAGCAACAGGCATGGCTAGTTGACCAAGCACTGCTGGATCAAACTGTATATATAATACAAGCTGCAGCATTTAGAATCACAAATCAACTCCTCTCCGAGCACCATTCTTGAATGCTTTACACTCAAGAGCAGCAATATCCTAACCTGAGATTTATCCTGAAACCATGAAAGCAAACCTTCGTACCACCACATCGTGCTCTCTTCCCGCAGACAATGAACCCTGAAACACTCCCAATCGTCTCGTAACTTTGATAAAGAGGCATGGAAAATATTTTCTCCTTCAACCAGAAAAAATAAATTCTCTTTATTTTGTATCCAAAGCAAATCTTAACTCAAATTTAGTTTTTTCATTTATACTTTAGAGTCCTTTGGCTCGCTGTTAAGCCGTTTTACTATCCCACCTGATTCCGCTTTTGAACCCGGGATCTTCTCCTTTATAAGAGAAAGTTACCATTGAACTAAATCCGGTGGTTAAACAAACATCAAATTACAATAGAAAGAAAAGAGCCGGTTGACAATGACAGAAGGTTTGGTGACCTTCTTACTCAGGAAGCTTGCAGATTTTATCCAAGAAGAAGAGCGACTATTGACAGGTGTTAAGGCAGAAGCTGAGTACATCAGGGATGAACTAGAGTTCATGCTGGTCTTTCTAAGAGCTGCAGATGCAATGGAAGAGAAAGATGATGGACTTAAAGTGTTAGCGCAGAAAGTGAGAGATGTTGCGTATGACATGGAAGATACTCTTGATCATTTCAGGCTGCGTCTCACACATGATCATGGGGATAAGTTCTGTTCTTCGGTTCAAACAATTTCCAACTCCATCATCACTTTAAAAGCTCGGCATCAAATTGCTTCAAAAATCCAAGCACTCAAAAGCCGAGTTATAAATATCTCAGAGGCACATCGGAGATATTTAATCAGGAACAACATAACGTAGCCAAGCTCGAGCTCCACCCACACACCAAGGGTAGCCAGGCCAGGGAATATAGTTGAAGAAGCAAATATAGTTGGCATTGAAAAGCCCAAGAAGCATCTTATTGCGTGGCTTGTCAGAGGCAGATCCGAACGTGAAGTGATATCAGTGGTTGGAATGGGTGGTTTGGGTAAAACCACATTGGTGAGAAAAGTACATCATGATGCAGATGTAAAGAAACACTTTCAATTCAGGGTTTGGATCACCCTCTCTCCATCTTTCAAGGAAGAGGAGCTTCTAAAAGATATAATTCAACAGCTCTTCTGTCACGACCCGAATCTCGGATCCATGACCGGCACATAGGCAAGGTTCCCCTCCAAGGTTCCATACCTATGAGAACCCAAACTTACACACAAACTTATCCTAACTTAATCAGAGTTCAACGCAGCATTAATAACAAAATCAACTTCATAATATAATTGAATTGTCTTAATACAAGAGTTCATATAAGTTCAGAGTTTTGGAGCACTAACTAGACATAAAGGAAAGGTACAAAGTACAACCATAGAGCAGGTTCTGAAGGTCCAACAAAATGACCTATTATCAAGCTATAAGCCTGAAAAGGATAAATAATGAGATGGATGAGTTCATCAACTCAGTGAGTAGATAATATTCAATATACACACACGAGGTAATATAACAATGAGAATTATATACAATTATGGCTCTAGGTTCTTATATGAAGGTTTTTCAAATAGGTCATAACAAGAATGTCATAATATAAAACTTGTCAGAAAATCAAAATGCAATGAGCATGAGGCTCCGTACTGTGGGATGATCAGTCAACACAGGTTGGTGACTCCCCCGACCAACTAGGGTTCAGATACGATGTGCACAAAGACTAACACTACCCTGTTAGCATGGATATTCTGACTGACATACCATAGGTTCATAATCATAATCTAACAAACATATTCATATCTCAAACTCAACTCATGACATCAATCAAATGAGGAGCTATCAATTCAGAAGTCAATTCAAAATATATGTTGGTTCATATCAAGAATTCAGATTCAATAATTGATCATGCTTGATCATAACAAGGATAATAATCAACATATATATTATCAAGAAGCATGATTCAATTCACATTAACAAATCAAATATTTATACTATTTCTCATGCATATGGAAAATTATCCACTCACCTGACTCGAAAGCACAAAACTCAAAGCTGATATCGAAGGAAATCCTACTGACGTCCCGCCGGTAGAATATCAGGATTATCTGAATACAAATGAGACATATTCAAGAATGACTCAAAAGAACATATAACCTATTTAATACACTTATCTAAGGTTATATTCCATAACCCTAAATGTTTTTAGACTAAACTAGTTATTTTCTCAAAACCCAACATTTAACGATTTCCCGAAATCTAATCCATAATAAAATAAATAATAAAATTGGTAATAATTCACTAAATAACCCTCAATTATTCATCAAACCAATCTGAAAAAGGTAATATTACAGCTAGAGACTAATCTGTAATTTATCATATTCTTAAGGGTCAAATTGCAACTTTTGTCAAATTGGAGGACCAAACTAAAATTTATCATAAATCCATGAATATACTGAAATTATGTCCATAATTCATCCTCATTTCTGTCCAGATCATCTCATTATACTCCAGGGACCATTCTGGAATTTTACCAAATTTTTAGGGTCAAATTGTAATTTTTGTCAAATTGGAGGACCAAATTGAAAGTGTTAAATTCTCTTATCTATACAGTAATTCTGTCCATAATTCCTATGTTATTCTGTTCAGAATCTCGGAATAGGCTCCAGGGACCATTCTGCAAATTTTCCAAAGTTTGGGGACTAAACTGTAATTTTCCAAAATTGAGGGACCAAATTGAATTTTCATCATCTTCAACCTCCAATCCAGAATTTCAACAGAAAACCCACTGTTCTTTCCTTATTTCTAACACAAATTCACCATTCAACAAACCATAACTCAAAATCATCATTTTCATCTACAATCTCTCAAAATCATCCAAATAATCAAATACCCACAACAATTAACTCTATAACATTCAAATTAAACTATCAATTAAACTCAAAACACAAATTTTCAAAACCCTAACATTTATCAAAACCAAAATTAAAAGCTCAATAATACAAATTTATACATTTAACAACCTAAATCTTACCTTTAAACTTATTCCCTTCAATTTCTTTCTATTTCCCTTCTAATTTCTCTCTTTTCTCTTCTTCTTCTTTCTCCCTTCTCTCTCCTGCCGATTCTCTCTCAAATTTTCAGATCCCTCATTTGTTTTTTTTTTCTTCTATTTATATTTATTATGTTTATCTAATTACCACACTACCCTCATTCATTTATACCCACACTTTAAGCCACCAACGGCTTTATTGTATTTTCCTACTCATTAATTCAAAGCATTACATCTTCCGTGTGCTCCAGAAAAATGTTCCTCAAGGAATGGACAACGATAGGCTAAAGACGGTAATCAATAGATTCCTTCAGCAAAAAAGGTATCTCATTGGGTTAGATGATGTGTGGCATACTGATGCCTGGGATGCTTTTGAACCTGTGTTCCCAAACAACAGTCGTGGTAGCCATATATTGCTGACAACGCGAAAACTGAAGTAGCCTTACTGCCTGCATAGAATTCCCAGATAAAGTGTACAATTTGGATCAATTATCTCCAGAAGAGTCTTGGACTTTGTTTGCAAGAAGGTATTTCAAAACAGCCACTGCCCAGCACATTTGAAGAACGTTTCAGAAAGAATTCTGGGAAGATGTGAAGGACTGCCGCTTGCTATTGAGGCTATGAGTGGTGTTCTTGCGACGAGGGACAGGAGTAAAATAGACGAATGGGAAATGGTGTGCCTTAGTCTTGGTGCTGGATTCGAAGACAACAACAGAATGAGGAATGCGTTGAAGATACTATCACTCAGTTACTCTGATTTACCTTATTATCTCAAATCATGTTTGTTGTACTTCAGCGTTCCCTGAGGGCATACCGATTCAGCGTATGAGACTTATTCGATTGTGGATAGCAGAAGGGTTTGTGAAAGGAAGGGAGGGAATGGCATTTGAGGAGGTTGCAGAAGATTTTTTGAATGAGCTCATAAAAAGAAGTTTGGTCCAAGTGGTAGAGGCAACCAGTTATGGACAAGTTAAAACATGCCGCATCCACGACCTTCTCCGTGAGATACTGATTACAAAGGCAAAAGAGCAAGATTTCGTTGCGATAGCCAAGGAACAGAACATTACTTGGCCTGAAAAGGTCCGCCGTGTATCGATACATAACGACATGCCAAGCATGCGACAAATACATGTTGCATCTCGCCTCCGTTCATTGTTGGTGTTCTGGGGAATAGATTATTTTCCCGGGCCTCCTAAATTTATTTCGCCTTCTCGTTCAAGGCTGCTTACCGTGTTAGATATGGAAGGCACGCCTTTAAAGGAATTTCCAAATGAAGTGGTCAGTGATAAGCTAGCAAGGTTTTCACAGAGATGAACTGAGAAATGAAGAAAAGCAGAGAATAGAGATGAATAGAAGCAGGGAGAAATTCTGCAGTGCAGAGGAAGAAGAAAAGGCTTCTGTATTCTTTTCTTATTCACCGTTTACTAACACTATTACATTTCTTTTATATCAACTATGATTAGAAGCTTGTTTACGTAATCTAACCAACAGTAACAGATTTTCTTAACTGTCTAACAATATTAACAACCTTCTAACCATTTTATTCTCCATTCTTTTGACATGTGGCAGAAGTAGGCCTTTGATATCTTGACAGTCAGCCTCATCTTTTTAAAGTATCTAAGTTTGAGGAATACCATGGTGAATTCCGTTCCAAGCTCAATTAGCAAGCTTCAGAACCTGGAAAGTTTGGATTTGAAGCATGCCCAGGTCACTGAGTTGCCTGTTGACATTCTGAAGCTCCAAAAGCTTCGCCACCTGCTAGTGTATCGCTATGAAACTCATGAGTCTGATGATCAAATTCGCAACAAACACGGTTTCAAGGCACCAGCTCAGATAGGAAATCTACTTTCAGTACAAAAGCTTTGCTTCCTAGAAGCAGACCAAGGCCAGAAACTTATGTCAGAACTGGGAAGATTGATTCATTTGAGAAGGTTAGGCATTCTAAAGTTCCGGAAGGAAGATGGGAAGGATTTCTGTTCCTCCATTGATAAGCTGACGAACCTTCGTGCATTGTCTGTTACTTCAATAACAGAGAGCGAGGTCATTGATCTGGAGTACTTGTCTTCTCCTCCTCAATTTCTTCAGCGACTATACTTGACAGGACGTTTAGAGAGGTTACCAGATTGGATACTCTCACTTGATAGTTTGGTCAAGTTGGTTTTAAATGGAGTCGCTTACGTGAAGATCCGCTGCTATTTCTTCAGAATTTGCCCAATCTGGTGCACCTTGAATTTATACAAGTTTATAGTGGCGAAGCAATGCATTTCAGTAATGAAGGATTCGAAAAGCTTAAGTTTTGGGTCTAAACAAATTAGAACGGCTCAATCTATAACCGTGCAGAAGGGAGCATTGCCTTCTCTCCAGAAGCTAGTTGTCCAGGGTTGTAAACTACTGCAGAAGGTGCCCTCTGGAATCAAACACCTCGCTAAGCTCAAAACACTTGATTTTTTTGACATGCCGTATGATTTTGTCAAGAGGCGACGGCCTGATGGAACTGCACAGAGAGCGGCAAGGACTTTTCTCCAAAAGCCAGTTGTCCAATTCATTAAAATATTGCGATTCTTCCATTTGATATGGCCAACGATTTCATCAGGAGGCTCCATCCGGATGGAGATGGTGAAGATTATCATGAGGTTCGAAATGTGCCTGAGATTTACTGCACCTATCAGAAAAATGGCAATTGGGAAATCTACTACAATTATGCAAGACCAACATTCTTTTGAAAAGGCAACCTGATTGGAAGCCATGATTTGCATCTGTAATTTTGAGATAGATGCTAGAGGTTGCATAATTTCCTTAAAGCTATGATATTGCGAAGTTGATTGTAAATTAATGAAAGCATTTTTTTTTTAATGAATGTGATCAAACTTTCCTTACAAAAACTATGATGTATATGAAGATACCACAAAAGAGAAGATAGCTCACAACCAACCAACAAAGAAAAATCATAATCCAAAATAAAAAGAGTTCCAAGGGCAGGAAATTCTGCGTTTGCAGCTTCCAAGAGATAAACACTATTCGAAACTTGCAGAACTCTGAAATCAGCAGTGACAAATTTGCATTTTAACACAGACACACTGTTGGTTAATTTCGCAAGTGCACGAATCGTAACAAGTAATAAAGTGATGAGTATAGTATCGTCCCACGGGGATTTGTAAAAATTACTACTAATTACCAAAGTCTTTTAAATTATGATCTATTTGAGGAATCGAATGAGATAGTTTATGAAACAAAAATTAATGATTAAAAACAAACAACCAAATGATTAAATATTAATGAATTCAATTGTACTGGTTCTAGGATTTCTGACTTACCGTAACTATGCCTATGTGAACTTTCTTGATTAAATTAATTACTCCTAATGTTTGATATCAGGTTTTGCTAATGTAAATATTAATCTCTCTCGAGCATCATAAATTATTTCAACAACCAAATTTCATATACTCTACGAAAGTTCTGAACTTGTCGAAATCAATTAAAATACTGTAAAACCTGTACGATTACAAAGTTCCTAGGATATCTCTATCCTATAGATTTCTTTATTTAAGGTATTTCAAACAATAGCTAAAACAATTATCACTTCTCAGTTTCAAATTGAATTCTAAATCATGCAGATGTTGGCCAAACACACGCAAGCATTACACATAAAATGAAATACTCAACATCTTAATGTAATAATTCAATCGAAGAAATTGTTCACATATTCATAGTAAGGTTACATCAAAAATCCCAGAATAAAAGTCTACTCCATAGTTAAATTAAAGAGAAACAAACTTGATACGATGAACATCACTCAAATGCAGAGAATTTCCAGTGGAAGAGATAGGTGTCCTCCCCGGTCTTCAATATTTTTGCTTCTATTCTTTTTGTTCCTGTTGGTGCCGCCTCCTCTGTTTTTTTCTTTGCTCTGTTCAGGGTTTCTAAGTGTCTCCACTCCTCTGTTTTTCAGACCCCGTAACTCTTCTTTTATATTGTGGCTTTTCTACCCCTGCAGTAATGAGGAAAATTTCCTTTTCTGCATTGATTTCTCCTACCCAGACATTGCAGGCCAGATTTGAGGTAGGAAACGTGCGAATTCAAAGATCACTATTTCTGGAGAAATTGTAGAGAATCCAATTTTCTTTCCAACGACACTGATCTTGCAATTTTTGGACCTCTGAGCATTGAGATATGGGCTATAAACCGAAACAGTCTTTGCAGTGCAGGAATTTCGGGTTGGTTCAATCCTTGTTTTTCAACTCGCTTTTTGGGCTTCGAAACAACAAAACTGAGTTATATGTCCTTCATATGTTTTGTAGACCTTCATCTCAGCTATTTGAAAATGGTTACGAACATCCGGAACTAAATTGTATAGCTTCTTTGCAGCGCATAATGAATCACTGTTCAGTTTCACTGCCCGCTCTGCCTGTTAGTAACCTAAGATCTGAAAACACATTAATTTCCCACGAGGTCAATAGTTCAAAAAGAGATTCAAAATTCTAATTGTCTTGTGCAACATATACAAAATATTTAAAAATCAAGCATGAATAGCAGAAAATATACATGCAAAAAATTCCCTTATCAAATACCCCCAAACTTGAATGTTTGCTTGTCCTCAAGCAAAAAGGAAACCATGAAAGCATAGTGCTAAAAGCTCATGATAAGTTCAACTTTGACATTTAAAAGGCTCCATCATGCAGCATTCACTTCTTGACTTAGCTCATAGACAATATTAGATAATGGAAAACTAAGCATTCCTACTCTCTGTGCAGACCGTTGTACAAACTTCCAACTCATCCATGTGTTTCATGTGTTTAGCATCCTTGAACCGTGCACAGTCATTCTGCCATTTTTTTTTTGAACAAGGTAGCCAACTTTAGGAGTAATAACACACTTTTACTTGTCTTTTGACAGGGTGATTTTTTAAATTTATCACTTGTCTTTTGACGCGAATACAAACATTTGTGATGAATGCACCCGGTTACTTAACAGGTCATAAACTTAAAATGCTTTGCATACTCATATTTTAAGATGCCGTTTGACGTAAAAGTAAACATTTGTGATGAATACTCCTAGTTACTAAGCAACTCAAAACATTGGAGTAGATACACATCATATACTTATTCATTCACTTTCATACTCATTATCACTCCTTGTTTTGATATTTTCTTAGAGGGTAATAACAAAAAAGAACAGCACACTTATCTCTTATGCATAACTACACAATTCACCTGACTGTGCTGGAAAAGTGTACTTAATAATTCAACAGAAAATAGTCATGCTTAATCCAACTTTATAAGATATTATCCACTCTAAGCCTAGGAATATCATGGATACATCATGAAGCACCTAAAAATGTCAAAGTTGGTCTTAAATGCATATCACTTTTCACCCTCTGTTTTCATGGTTCCAGTGTGCAGTGTCTTTCATAGTCAAAGCATGCAATGTCTCCCCCAAACTTAAATATCACATTGTCCTCAATGGAAAAACAAAGAATGGAAAGGCTTACGAATACTTCCTTTTGACTATGTGGGTGTGAGTTTGTTGTTGCTCCTGGTTATTTGCTTGTATGATCAATCCCTGCACAACTCAATAAAACAAATAAGGTTTTTTTTTTTTTTTGGGTTGCCTCCCAATCAGCGCTTAGTTATAGTCATTAGCTTGACTTTTCCATTTAGCTAAGATGAAGTGAGAGGGATATCATCCCTTTTTCCAATAGACTCTCCATTCCTATAATGCTTCAGACGCTGCCCATTCACTGTGAATGTTCCCTTTTCATCATGAGTGACCTCTACTGCTCCATAAGGAAATACCTTCACAACCGTAAATGGTCCTGACCACCGTGATTTGAGCTTACCAGGAAACAAGCGGAGCCGTGAATTGAAAAGTAATACCTGCTGACCAGGGACAAACTCCTTGCGTACAATGTGTTTGTCATGCCATGCCTTGGTTCTTTCCTTGTATATCTTGGCATTCTCATAGGACTCATTGCGAAATTCATCCATCTCATTAAGTTGCAGGATTCTTTTCTCACCTGCAACCTGCAGATCCATGTTCAATTGTTTCATTGCCCAGTATGCCTTATGCTCTAATTCAACAGGAAGATGGCATGCTTTTCCAAAAACTAATCGATACGGAGACATTCCCAATGGTGTTTTGAATGCTGTCCGATATGCCCACAATGCATCATCTAGCTTTCGTGCCCAATCTTTCCGAGAATTGCTTACTGTTTTCTCTAAGATTTGCTTCACCTCTCTATTTGATACCTCTGTTTGGCCATTTGTCTGAGGATGATAAGCCAATGCTCGTTTGTGTTTGACTCCATACTTAGATAGCAGTGCTTCAAACTGCTTGTTGCAAAAATGAGTTCCTTCATCACTGATGATGGCTCGAGGAGTACCAAATCTGGTAAAGATGTTCTTTCGTAGAAAATTAAGTACCACCTTGCCATCATTTGTAGGCGTTGCAATTGCCTCGATCCACTTTGATACATAATCCACTGCTAAGAGAATGTATTTGTTGTTATATGATGAAGGAAAAGGTCCCATGAAATCGATGCCCCAAACATCAAATAATTCAACTTCTAGGATTTCATGTGAGTGGCATTTCATTTCGTCGAGATATAGTCCCAGTATGCTGACATCTATCACAAGCAGTAACAAAAGCATGAGCATCTTTAAACATAGTGGGCCAATAAAAACCTGATTGCAGAACTTTGGCTGCAGTGCGCTGAGTTCCAAAGTGCCCCCCATATTCAAGTGTGTGGCAATGCTTCAATATGTTTGTCATTTCCTCTTCTGGAACGCACCTCCTGATGACTTGATCTGCACAATGCCGATAGAGTATCGGCTCCTCCCAAAAGTAGTGTTTGACTTTAGAAAAAAATTTCTTCTTTTGCTGGTAAGAAAAATCCGGCGGTATGATTTTACCTGCAAGAAAGTTGACATAATTGCATACCAAGGAAAGAATTTATTAGTGGAAATTGCTAAAGTCTTTCATCAGGAAAACATTCATTTATAACCGTGAATTTAGGCTCCAGCTGCTGTGTCAATTCCAGCCTTGAAAGATGATCTGCCACCACGTTCTCAGTCCCCTTTTTATCTTTAATTTCTACATCAAATTCTTGCAGTAACAGGATCCAACGGATGAGTCTAGGCTTGGCATCTTTCTTAGACACTAGGTGTCTAATTGCAGCATGATCAGTATACACCAGCTGTAACAACCCCAATTTTCTATTAGTTTATCCATTAATCTTCCCCCCTAAAGGGTAGATGGAGCAATTTGTTTTTTTTTAACTCGCCGAAATTTCTAACGAAATTTCGGCAGAGTCCTCTATACCGGGAGATCCCAAGTTATCGACAATGTACCTTGCACACATTAGAATCACATCTCATCCACAAATCACATCCATTTTTAGTACAATCAATTGCAAATTCATTCCAGATTATGCTCAGGACCATATTCATTCCCAAACTCCATCTTACATCACAAGCATAAGTTAATAATTAAAATAGCCAA
>VJNQ02000566.1:0-2500 GCA_007827005.2 Populus simonii
GCCTCTCCCCCGCAGGGGGCAGGCCAGAACGCGGGGGGCCAGGGCCCGAAGGCAGCCCCCCCGCGGGCGAGAGAGCAAGCCTGCAGGGGCTGTCCGCGCGTCGCGCAGCGCGGCATGGCTGCGGGGGCCGCGCGCGCGCGCCCAAGCGCCCAAGGGCCCCCAAGGGCCCCAGGCCCTCAGGCCCCAGCGCCCCAGCGCCCAGCGCGGGCGGGCGCGCGCGCGCGTGTGGTCTTTGAGGGGCGCCGGCCGAACGTAGAGGCTCCTTGAAGAGCAATAAGTGTAGCAACAGCCCTCATATCCCCCGCGGCAGGCCTATGGGCGCCAGGCCAGCGCGCCCCAGGGCCAGTCAGGGGGCACCCCCCTAAAGAGCAATAAGTGTTATTTGAGCTCTGGCAGGGGTAGACACTACTAGGTCCCAGTTGTCACCCCCCCTCTAAAAAATTCATTTCTTGGTATTTTGAGCTGAAATTTTGCACAGAGGTTGGCAAAAATCCAATCCAACTTTATTAATTTTTCCAGATTTTTTCAAGGTCGGGAAGTAATTTTTTTTTATTTTCCTACCATTAAAAATCGAGGAAATCCGAAAAAATAGCAACCGGCCCGGAATGACCCCAAATTCAGTGGGCAGCCTCATAAAAATACGGCTGATTTTACTGGATTGGTTTCATGTGGAAAGCACGACGTTTTCTTGTAGGAATGCGGGAACCCCGGCAGCTCGCCTGCCGCGGCCAGCGACGTCGGGGACGCTGGCCTGCGCTGTCGGGCCCGCGAGGGCTGTCTCCGCGGCAGGCCCCCCCTGCACGGGGCACGACAGGCCACCGCGCTGGCTCGTCCAGCGTCGACAGTCCCTCGTCCAGGTTTCAGATCGCGCCAAGTCGAACCCATGACCTGCACAAGCCGTCGCGCGCTGCCAAATTCGCATCTGCATGTAGGCTGCCATTCCACGCGGCAGCCCCTGTTTTCGTCAGCGTGCCCCCCTGACGAATTTTCCTGCCTGGCCCGGCCGGTCCAGCGCCCAGCCCCTGTTCGTCGAAAAATCTGCGCTGCCGATTTTCCACGCGGCAGCCCCTGTTTTCGTCAGCGTGCCCCCCTGACGAATTTTCCTGCCTGGCCCGGCCGGTCCAGCGTCCAGCCCCTGTTCGTCGAAAAATCTGCGCTGCCGATTTTCCCCGACGAGCCTACTTTCGTCAGCGAGCCCCCCTGACGAATTTTCCTGCCTGGCCCGGCCGGTCCAGCGCCCAGCCCCTGTTCGTCGAAAAATCTGCGCTGCCGATTTTCCACGCGGCAGCCCCTGTTTTCGTCAGCGTGCCCCCCTGACGAATTTTCCTGCCTGGCCCGGCCGGTCCAGCGTCCAGCCCCTGTTCGTCGAAAAATCTGCGCTGCCGATTTTCCCCGACGAGCCTACTTTCGTCAGCGTGCCCCCCTGACGAATTTTCCTGCCTGGCCCGGCCGGTCCAGCGCCCAGCCCCTGTTCGTCGAAAAATCTGCGCTGCCGATTTTCCACGCGGCAGCCCCTGTTTTCGTCAGCGTGCCCCCCTGACGAATTTTCCTGCCTGGCCCGGCCGGTCCAGCGTCCAGCCCCTGTTCGTCGAAAAATCTGCGCTGCCGATTTTCCCCGACGAGCCTACTTTCGTCAGCGTGCCCCCCTGACGAATTTTCCTGCCTGGCCCGGCCAGTCCAGCCCCTGTTCGTCGAAAAATCTGCGCTGCCGATTTTCCCCGACGAACCTGCAGCTGCACAAATCTGCGCTGCCACTGCCCCATTGTCTGGACCAACAGTCTTTTCCATCAAGCCCTGGACTATAAATCGTCCAGACTCATCGCCAGCACCTGCTGCCGATTCTGCCGATTTCGCCGGCGCTGCCGATTCCAACACTGCACCCACCGTGTCTAAACCAGCGCTGTTTCGTCAGCGTGTCCCCGTGACGAATTTCCCTGCCTGGCCTGGACAGTCCACCGTCCAGCCCGTGTTCGCCGAAAAATCTGCGCTGCCGATTTTCCCCGACGAACCTGCAGCTGCACAAATCTGCGCTGCCGATTTCCCCCCCTGTTGGCATGGCTGCCGCTGCCCCAATGTCCGGACCAACAGTCTTTTTTGTCTAGCCTTGGACTATCCAGTCTGTCCAGACATTCTGTCGACTTTGCCGATTTTGTCGGCGCTGCCGATTCCAACACTACCCCCTGCATCCAAACCAGCATTGTTTCGTCAGCTCTTCCCCTGACGATTTTAGCCCTGTAACAGTAGGCCTCAAATCCCGCCAACGCGAGCCAAGTTGATAGGTAAGAGAATTGAATGACGCGCCTGGTCCTCGCACCCCGCCACCCGAGGGGCCTTTTTCCCGGCAGCCTCGGAAAAACTCTAGCTTTCACGGTCTTCGCCGCCCCTCACCACCATGGCAGGCCTCTAATCCCCCCACCAGCAGTTGTAGCCGCTAGGGCAGTGATTTGAATGACGCGTCGCGGGCCGCCGGGTCATCTCACCCGGCCATTAATTGGAGCGT
>VJNQ02000566.1:12500-17500 GCA_007827005.2 Populus simonii
ATCTCTACACCAGGACAGAGACAATCATAGCTTACTGGACCAGGAAATGCTTCTCCGATCTAAGCTTTCTCATCTGAAGTTTGCAGAGAAACAATTTTTCAGCCAAAAGATCAAATGCAATTTCCTTAAAGAGAGTGATAGAGGCACCAAGTTCTTTCATGCCTTGCTGAATCATACTCACAGAAAGAACTTCATTCCAGCTATTATGAATGACCAAGGTCGTCCAAGCTCCTCCTTGGAGGAAGTGGGAAGAGTCTTTGTTAATTACTTTCAGCAACAGCTTGGCACGTCCTCCCCCACCATTCCTCTTGATAGTGAGGTTATTAACAGTGGTCCATGTCTCCCCTCAAGCTCCCATGCTCTCTCGCTCTCTCCGGTCACCTCTGATGATATCCGCACAGTGGTCTTCAGCATAGGGGATGACAAAGCCCCTGGACCAGACGGCTATTCTTCTTCCTTTTTCAAGCGTGCTTGGCACATTGTTGGGGATGACTTTTGTGCTGCTATCCAAGATTTCTTCACTACTGGTCGACTTCTTCGGCAGGTTAATCACTCCATTATCGCTCTGATTCCTAAAGCAGCTAATGTTACATCTCCATCTGATTTCAGGCCCATCTCTTGCTGCAATGTCATTTATAAGGTCATTGCAAAACTTTTGGCTAGTCGTCTGGCTCGTGCACTCTCAACCATTATCAGCCCTTCGCAAAATGCCTTCATGGGTGGACGGTTTATGAGTGACAACATTAATCTTGTTCAGGAGCTTCTCAGACAATATGGCAGAAAACGTTCCTCCCCGCGCTGCCTGTTGAAAGTGGACTTCAGGAAAGCGTTTGAGTCTGTTCAATGGGTTTTTCTAGAGCAGCTCCTCTTGCAGCTTGGGTTTCCAAGCCGGTTTGTTTCTCTTCTCATGCAATGTGTCTCCACTGTCTCTTATTCTGTTGCTGTGAATGGTGATCTTCATGGATTCTTCATGGGCAAAAGTGGTGTTAGACAGGGAGATCCTTTATCCCCTTATCTTTTCATCTGTTGCATGGAATACTTTTCCAGAATGCTAACACTAGCCTCTCAACAGCCTGGCTTTAGGTTTCATCCCAAATGCCAGTCTCATCAGCTTACTCACCTTGCCTTTGCTGATGACATCCTCCTTCTCTCACGGGGTGATGCAACTTCGGTTAGATGGCTTCTTCAACAGCTTCACCTCTTTGGACAAACTTCAGGGCTGGTAATCAATCCACAGAAATCTTCTATCTTCTTTGGTGGAGTCAGGGATGCTCACAAACATACCATCCTCACTGAATCAGGATTCAAGGAAGGGATTTTCCCTTTCACTTACTTAGGGGTTCCCTTGAGTCCCCACCGGCTATTGGCTAGTCAGTTTTCTCCTTTACTGAATGCCTTGGAATTAACAGTTCAAGGCTGGATTGGCAAACATCTCTCATATGCAGGTCGTCTTGAACTTGTTCGATCAGTGCTATTTGGAAAAGTTCAATTCTGGCTCAACATTTTTCCTATGCCTGAGGTGGTTCTTCATCGCCTCACCAGTATCTGCAGGAATTTTTTATGGTCGGGGAACATTGGGAGAAATGGCTCAGCCCTGGTTGCATGGAAGTTTCTCTGCCTGCCTAAAGTTGAAGGAGGTCTGGGTCTCTTTGACTTTAAAGCTCGTAACAGAAGTTTCCTTACCAAGCAGCTTTGGAATCTTCATCTCAAAACGGATTCGGTGTGGATTCGTTGGGTCCATCACTATTATTTAAATCATGAAGAGGTCTGGACGATTCAACCCCATCAACACTCTTCCCCTCTGTGGAAGTCCATTCTTTCGGTCAGGGACCTTCTCTCCCTTCGTTGCGGCGGCACAAGGGAAACTATTCAGTTGATGACCACTTGGGATACAAATGCAGGCCCTTTTCTTGCCCATGCATACCAATTCCTTAGATCTGTGGGTGCCCATATTTCGTGGCATCGAGTTGTTTGGGAGCAATGGTCCTTACCAAAATATAGTTTCATTCTATGGTTGGCTACTTTGGGAAAACTCCGCACTCGGGATCGCTTACGATTCATCCCCATTGACCCCTCCTGTGTATTCTGTCGACAGGAGGAAGAATCTCACAGTCACTTATTCTTTCTTTGTGGATGGCCAAATCGTCTGTGGTCGCTGGTCACAGCCTGGTTGCGGTTAAGCAGGAATATGCACTCCTTGTCTAGTGCTCTTCGTTTGTTACACCCTCACAAGAGGATTATGCAAGCTCGCATGAACAGGGTTTCTCTTGGCTTAGTGGTTTACTTAATTTGGGAGGAGCGTAACCGAAGAGTATTTGATGGGAATTCAAGAGATGTCAATTTAGTCTTCCGAAGATTCCAAGTCCTATTCTATGCCATCTTCCACTTTCATGAGAGGGATCACTCTTTACTGCAAGTGGGTTGACAGCTTGGGAGTGTTCAATGCGGTCTGGGTCCATTTCTCTTCATTAAGGAATCCATGCTGGCTGTTGTTCTTGACTGGTTCCTCATTGGTGTGCTGAAGCTTCTTTGCTTGTCTGTTCACTCCTCCTTGGCCCGTTCCATTTATTCTCTTTTATTTGCTTGTGGTTCCTTTGTTTGCTTGGCTTGCATTAGGCTGAAGTTTATTGTTTGGGCGTGCATGGAGTACTGTTGCCATGCATGAAAATTTACGTGATGAAGCTTCTTGCCGGGCCCACCCTTTTGGTTTTAAATTCTCCCTGTGTTTGGTGCTCATGGTTTATCCTTGAGATTCGTCATTATCTGCCTGCATGGCCCATGCATTCTGGATTCAAGCTAATGGGGTTGTCCTCCTCTCTGCATGGGGGAAGTTCGGTGTCATTGCATGATTGGCTGGCGTTAACTCTTCATTTGAGCTGTTGAATCTTGGCTGGTTCCTCTATTCTACTAGGCTGGCAGAGCTGCCCTTATTTGGCTGTTCTCTCTGTCTTGGCTTGGCTGGCTAGCCGCCATTGTTGACTCTGGGAGTTGTCAGAAGCTTGTCTTGTGGCTCGGCATGACTGGCTGGTTCTTTCCTTTGCATAGTTGAGCAGTGTCTGCCTGCAAGAACAGTTGTCCTTTGTGTAGTGTTGTTCTGCCTTGACTGGATGCTTTGGATATGCTGCTTTTGGGTATTCAATTTGGTTTTGGCTGTCACCTGGGCATATGTTATTGGCCAATGTCATCCTCGCTCCTGCGTGGACAGAATCCTGAGCTGTTGGCATGTCGGTGTCTCTTTGGCTGGGGGACACATGGTGCTGCGGGTTTTTGGAAGTGTAAGGCTGAAGCTGCTTTCAGTTTGAAGAGATGTCGGTTCGCTCGTTCTCCATGGCTTGGCTTGGATTCTGGCTTTTTGAGCTTGGTGTCTTCTTCCACACTCGGGCTCTTTGTCTTTTCTGTAGAGTTGCTGTCCTCCTGGCTGGAAGTGTCTCTGCATGATTGGTTGTTTCGGCTCGGCTGGCTTGCCGCTGGGGTTTTAGCTCAAGTCTGCCTTCCTTTTGTTGCTTTCGGTGCTGTTTGTATTGTGTAATTCACTTGTAATAGTCTCTGTCTCCTTTGGTTATAATTGAAGATGTGTTTCCTTTGGTTATAATTGAAGGTCTGGTTAGATCAGTTTTTCTGGTTGTGCTTGTTGGGAGCCTGTTCCCTCAAGCCTGTTTTGTACAGTTGTTTCTCTGGCTAGCTGGTTCTTTTTCCAGATAGTCTGAAATTTTTGATCTATATACTTCTTACATTCGATCAAAAAAAAAAAGAAAAAAGAAAGAGCTCTCAGTAGTGTGTAGTGAGAGGTAAGAGAGAGAAGCTCTCGGTTGCAGGAAGTGGAAAACCCGATACTGTTCACGTCCTCCATTTTCTCGTGCAATATCTTCTTCTCTTGCTTTCTGCACTCTCATAGGCTCTTCTCCTGGTCCCTTGGTTTAATTATTTCATGGCCAAGTCAAAGAAAAAAGCATCGACGCTGCGTTTTGCCCAGCGAGATTATGACTTCTGCTCGTCACGCCCTTCTTCCTCAAATGCTCAGCGGACCCTTCGACGAAGTGTTTCCCCTCATAGCCAGAACTCCTCTGGTCCTTCAAGGTCTGCCTCACCACCCTCTGCTCCTCCACGAACCACAATCACTCTTGCAGATGTGGTTAATTCCAATTGTGAGGCTAGGGTTTCCACAAAGCGTAGAAAGAGGGCTTTTCAGCGCACACCCCCTGCTGCTCCTCCATCATCTTCCTCTAAGCCCTGTGCACATCCTCCAACCTCCCCTGCCTCTATTAGACCACGAGGTGGCCCCTCTGTTGAGACTGGTTCTCTGAGCTCACGGTTTGGTGCTGGTAAACCGATGGTTGGAACTGCTCCTTCGCCGTCTCCCCCAGCACATGGTCAAGCCTCTCCAGGGAACCTTGGTCCTTCTTCATCCCACCATCATACAGGTACCACCATTCCATCGTCTCCTCCCTTAGTGTATTTCCCTGATTTCACTGCTACATCATCTTGTCAATTCCTTGAAGCTGACTTGGGTGTACACAAAGAATTGTGGAGGTCTAGTTTAATTGGGTTCATAGCTGGAAAATTCCCTGGCTATGCGTCCCTCTCTCAGTATGTTAATTCTACCTGGAAATGTAATGTTAATTTATCCATGCACGACTCTGGTTGGCTGATATTCAAGTTTGAGTCTGAATTGGACATGAATGCAGTGCTTAATGGAGGGCCTTACTCTATCTATGGCCGGCTATTGATTTTGAAACCTATGCCTGACTATTTTGACTTTGATACTTCTGAACTGATCCGGATGCCTGTTTGGGTTCGCTTTCCTAACCTTCCCCTTCAGTGCTGGTCACCATTATGTCTTTCTAAGCTGGCCAGCGTGATTGGGAAACCAGTGCACTCAGATACTCCAACAGCCTCCATGACCAGGCTTTCCTATGCCCGAGTGTTGATTGATATTGATTTGCTTGCTGAGTTGCCATCTTTGATTGATATCACCCTCCCCAATGGTGTTACCAAATCAC